>AFRD01000266.1:0-47206 GCA_000222875.2 Periglandula ipomoeae IasaF13
TGCGCTCTCAACCCTAGATTGTCTTCATCGTTCCATGCAAAACGCAATGTCATGCGATGAGTAATAACTGCTACCCTGAATCAGTATAGCAAAAGCATTTGTCGTCAACCGATCGCTTAAAGCATCGACTTTGTCATGGCTGCCTAGTTGCCAAAACATTGTTCGTGCGTGAGAAGCGCAGCTAGAGCCTCGTGGTGAAGCCAACCCATCTTGTCATTTCGAAAGTGACATACACTTCCAGGTTTACGAGCAGAATGGGCGAGTCTGTCAATATGATATCGCCTCGATGTATCGTTCGCTTCGCAATCAAACCCCATCCACATCCAGGAATTTGTTTCTCGGTCCAATTATATGATTCTTCCACTGCTCTGAGCGGTATATCGCGTGTGCCTCGACCGAATGCCGCTGATTATGAGATTGCATTCATTCGGTCATTGGTTGTCACTATGCTAATATCCTGGCCTGCAGCAAATGCAGACGATGAATGCAATCGGAAAGATTTCAGGGACTTTTCGAGCTCTTTGGGCAATCCGCTCCGGTCTAATGTTAGTGTCAATGGCAATTGAGACCGCCCATAGAATGAATGGTTCTTTGGGACAAAGTCCTCCTTCAAAGTGGCTACCGTTTCATTGCAGAATCTATGCTGGACAAGCCAGGGGCACCAGGCTATGGGCACCTGTCCTTGTGAGAAAAAAGGTGAGCAAGCAACAACGAAAGCGGAACCAGACTTTGCATCTGTTGGGCGACAGTACCTCTGCAATCAAGCATAATTTAAGATGGTACTGGTACTGGTGGACCCCAAGCACACACAAGCACAAGCTAACCCGTAATAGTCTTCGCCGAGCCGAAGGACGGGAAGCGACGCGATCGCAATCGAAAATCACGATGCTAGACACAATTACAGCGACCAGGGCAAAAGACATGAAGCTTCACGGCAACCGTTTTTGGTCCGGGAGGCAAAGGATCCTGGTTCAAAACTCGGCCCCTCGCTGCCCTCACATGGGCTCGTATTTATATAAGCAGGTAGTGAGCCCAGCCAACCTTGAACCAATACTCTTCTGCTGCCGTACTGCCACTGCCACGGGACGAAAGCAAAATGACTAAAATCCAGAACTTCACTCTTACGGATAAGGACGCGGTATGCCACGGCTCATGAATCAGGCCACTTCTTGCTCGATTCATTTTTGATGCTTTCTCGTCAGCACCTGTCCCTTACTCTTGTCTTGCCTACCATCATATGCTGACTCGGATCAAAAATAAATAGATCCAGTGCTCATGGCTCTTTGAGGGCATCCAGTGTGGGCGCGTACCCGAGGAATACCGTTTGCCCATTATTTGCAGGGTTTCTGTCTACCACCCAGAGCCCATCCCAGGCACCACTGACCCATATGCATTGGGGGCTGGTACAGAGTGGAACATGTTCCGTCCTTGCTGTCCCATACATACACATGACGTCCCTGGAAAAAGCAGAGAGAACAACTACTATACCGAGTACGATTGTTTGGCCAGATACTGCGCGACAAGGAACCAGTCGCTGGCAGAGAATTGGGGTGACTGTGCTGAGAAGGCGTTGAAAGACAAGCTCTCAGAAATGGCAAAAGACGGCACGAAGGTGAATGCCACGAATATCAAAGTCGATCCGAGATGTGAATGGATTGACTATGACTTGGTCAGGAAGGGGACGAAGAGCAATGGCGCGGGGACGAAGCGGGCAGCCAATATTTGGAGCTTTATGACATTGTTGGCTCTACTACCCATGTTGCAGGAGCTACTATAAGACTGGGTCGATATGTGCATCGATCCTGCATTACATGGGCTCTATTGTAGGTCGCATGCTCGATTGGTCGCATGAGTGCCTCCACGGACGGAATAGGTCTCGCTATCCGGTGAAGAACATGTAGTATGTGAATGTATGCACACATCTAAGCTTCGACGAAGCCTATGCGCGCAACTTACTAGACTGTCTCGATTGCCAAGCTTAGTTCTTATTGAATTTGTTGCAGATTCAGCATTTTCTTCTCTCCACTCGACATTAATACGTACGTACATCCGCTATGCAGTGGCACTTCAATATCAGCAGGAAGAAGGAGCAGGGTCACAGCAAAAAGCAAACAATGCCCACCCAAACAACTCACACCAAGACGCATTGTTACAAAAAGTACCCTTCTTCATTCTTCGACTTCTGCAAAAGACCAAAACTCGACGTCACTGTCAGTGTCAGCATCAACCTTACTCATGGCGCAGGTTTCAGTGCCACTGCTTTCCGGCCTGAACTATCAAAACATGCTGCACAGTCATTTCTCAAAACGGCCACCTCGCGACAAATTCGTCGTATAAATCAGCAGATGAGCACATGATGCCAAGGTATTTCACATGATAATTTTCAGGCAGCGAACTTGTTGAATTAAGAATGCGACGATAGTACTAGCACTTCATGTGAGCCAAGCCTGAACTATTCCCAACACCGACTTTGCTTGCAAGCTGATATCTAGGCTGCATAGTTTTCTCCTGCAGATTCCCGGTTCAACTTTCTCAAGGTCAGCTGCTCGCAGAAGCGTAAAGTGCGGTTTCACAGCGCGTCTCGGCATCTGGTGGGACATATGGGCTACACTCATCCTGCCCATCATTGTCGGGGTCAGGCTTCCTACATAGCGTTTTGTAGTCCGTGCTTTGTTGGTCAATGGGAGGAGCCTTCCGTTCCTTTGTCTCATAGCCTAAAGATGGTATATCAGTGTCAACTCGCAATCGTTGGACGGCGCGACAGAAGTGGCAGGTTTCGAGACGTACGTACTGCCCATATAGCTGAAGTATCGCCTTCGCTATTCTTGTAAAGAGAGATTGTACATTTGTCTTTGAGCGTTTCCACATCTCCCTTGCAAACCGGTACGCTAGGTCCTTTGCCATTGCATGCCGTGTCTTTCTTCTTCAGAGAAATTTTTCCCACAGCTCTCAATCAGTTTGGGGAAGTAGACCCATCTGCTCCAAACCCCTTCTTCCACAGCAAGCGAGGTTGCGGTGAGGTGTGGGCGATCTCCACAAGCTTCGGAAAGCGGCTTCTATGGCGGAACCTCCCACTATCTTATTACTCGTACTCCCTGCATTATAAAACAAATTTTAGGCCTTTTAATCATTGGCATTAAAAATTTCTCCTACACGCTTACTATTCGCGCATGAATGGAGATAAGGGGAATAGCAAAATAAGAAAGGTATAGTTCTAATTATATCTTATAAAAGTTCTAAAACTCCTATAAACTTAAGAGGATAGTCCTCCTAATATGCGCGAATGAAAACTTTACCTATTTCGTTTCCTCTATTTTCTTGCGAAAAGTTTTCCTAATGAGAACAAACACATAAGACTTCAAAGTCACGCGAGTTGTAATGAGCCCCATACTACGGAGTACCTAAGTTAGGTAGGTATTTAGGTATTTGTCACGCGTCGCACCCAGCAATGCCTCGTAGTCTCAAAGAACGTCCTTTTCCACAATGATAATGATACATTTATCCCGCGCAACCTCAAGCCCATCTTCAGCCATGTTCGGCTCTCTGTCCGATAACTGCTTGGTCTCTCTCCTATCTAACCTCTCCCCTCATCGTGAGTTGGTCGCGCAATCCCCCAAGACGTAGTATGCCACCTCTGCATCGGCAGCGTACTTAGCCCTATCTGTGCAACTATTCGTAGATATATCTATTGCCTCGTTAGGTTACGTTATCCGTTCGCACAAAAGCGAAATATGCGGAAGTATTCTGGTTCCTCATATTCTATACTACTAGATAAAGCATTTTAGACTTTACATAACCAGGCACGGACGTTTTCTATTCTGTTGACCTTGCCCTTGATGCCACCAAGACCATCAAGCTCCTTCCCGCTCATGCCCCGTCTGGCTCCAGCAGCCTTGCCCATGGAAACACGACTCGCGCCGTGGCTCAACACGTATAGGAAAATTGTGTTGAAAGCATTCTTGGGATCCTCAACCACGCTATACACGACCATTCCCAATTCTCCAAGACCAGCGATCAAGCGGCACAAGGTCTTGACGGCCGTCATGCCGGCCGCGCCGGCAGCTGTGCCGACAAATGGGACGAGGAAAAGAATTCCCATGACCATATTCAGAATGAATTCCTCGCGCTGTTTCTTCTCAATCTACTTTCCTTTATCAACGATGTTCTTCATGTTGTCAATGGCGGCCTCGACGGAGAGGGCCGGCAGCTGCATGCCGTCTACCGTGTCGCCCCAGTCCATGTCGACGTCATAAACACCAAAGTCGTGCAGCAGCTTGAAGTCGTCGCGCGTCTGGGTCAGCTTATCGTATGACTTGCTGATGAGTTCTTTTGGGTCGTAGACGTTGATGTCTTTGTAATCCGCCAAGGGGTAGTTGTGATATTTACTGTCCCCCTTCTCGGCACACTTGGGTATGTCTTGTGCGAATTTGCAGTTCAGGGCGGTCCTCATGTGCTTGTTGCCGAAATGAATCTATGTTTCATCAATGCCATACTTTTCTGAAAGAGCTCTAAAGAAGCCCTCCTTGTCGGTCAACTTGTAGTCAGCGTTGGGAATGTAGTCCACCGTGAGGGCGTCATATTCTTCAGTCCTCGAGGGACATTCTATGTCTCGCGTAGAGATCTTGTTGGGGTCGCAGCCATTGAAACGAACGCAGCTTCCCTCATCACCTTCTTCTTTGCAGTTGTATCGACAGCTGCCGCAGCAATTTGGCCTTTCCGTGACAGTGCAGGTGAAATACTTTTTCCCCTCGGCGGTGGCCATGAACTTGTCGATCTGACCGGGGACTTGCTTCTTGACGTAGTTCGCGTATACACCAAACCAGTGATCATAATCATCTTTGAGTAAGTCGTCGTACTTTTTGATCGAGTTCTCCATGATGGCCACTTGTACGGTGGTAAGATACTGCTCGACGCAGTGGCCGGGGATACTGTCCTTGGCCTTCTCAATATCGTCTAATGAGAGATAAGATGCTTCGCAAGGACCAAGAAAGTCCACATCATATCCCATCCAATCGTCGTCATCTCTATCACCGCCGTTGTCGCTGCCACTAAAACGGGGACCAAGATTAGCGCGTCTTTCAGGTATATATATTGTGTTGTCGATCACTAGACAAAACATACTCCACGAATTTTTGCAAATCTACGGCCCAGTCTGTGGTTCCAGCGAAGTTGTAAGAGTCGTAAAATCGCGCCCGCTCTGCTTTTGTGTCGTCGGTCATGTAAGACACCCACTCGGTGTCGCTGTACACTAGCAGATCCGAGCCGGCATCCTTCCACTGCCTATTAACTTTGCCGCTAGCAATGATTTCCGCAATATCCGCGTTAGAGATGTAGCCAGCCGTGTCAGTGCAGCGTCCCTTGGCGGCATTGGAAACGCGCGGAGAGCCGGTGAATTTGCATTGGGGACCGTCGCAGCCAGCAGCTTCCATTTTAAATGATCGACCATAGCTAGCCACTCCAACGACAACCTGGTTATTAGGAACTCCTGCTTTAGTAATCATAATAAGCGAGTCTTTGGTTTCTGTATCGTTAAGGTGGGATCTCAAGCAGTTGCCTGTCTCACAACCTGGGGATGTCCATTTGTTATTATAGTCCCATTGACCATGTAAATCGTACGTCATGAAGACGATGTAATCAAGAGCTCGGGCCATTGCTGTCACTGAATAGGCTCTCAGATACCAGTAGGACGAAGGGGCGGCAAATGAGACCGATTTATCCTTGCCGATGCCATTTTTAAGTATTGTCAAGAATTTGTAGTAGTTCACTCCGTTTCGTGGATCGTCGGCGGGGATGTCAGGAATATCTGGAGCCTAAACATCCTCGATGGTTAGCCTCGAATGTGTTCTTGGGCCTTTTTCGCCCATTCCTTTTATTGGTCCCTCCCACACGTTGTCCCCTAGTCAGACTCATACATACCCCTGGATATTCCCAGTCCAAATCTACACCATCCAAGTTGTGCTGATTGACGAACTCAATAATATTATTCTTAAAGACGTCTCGTTTCTCTGGCTTAACTGATTCACGAAGGATGTTATATGTGCCAGGTAAGGCACTGAAATCCCAGCCGCCAAATGATATGATCTTTTTGATTCCAATCATAGTCTTGAACAGTTTAAACTGCTCCTTGACCTTGCTAATATCGATCTTGAAGTCCCTGGTAATTTCGGCGAAAGCAAAGTGAATATGACTATACTTGCTTGTGTCGATGTCGGTGACGTCCATGTGGAGGCAAGGACGGTTGTAGTTCCAGCCTTCAAAGTACGCAATGTTGATCTTACTCGCGGAGGAAGATCCCTTGATCAGCTCCCTACCACAATTTCTCACGCCTAAAATATCCATGTAAATAAGTTTGATGCCTCTTGCTTGACCGTCATGGTCAAAACAAGGGGGGGGTTATCAATACTTACATCCGTTGCGCAGCGCGGAGGTGCCGGGTGCGCCGGTTTTCGACTTGGACTCGATACAAAAGTCATCCGATAGTCCGCATTGGCCCCAAACATTGCAGCAAGCTTTTAAAGGACAAGGGTTCAAACTGGCCAGATCAGTACTCTTACCTGGCTTGGTGGTTCTTGGCACGGTCGGGCCGCAGACTGCATTGTACACAGTTTCCGGCATTGGGGGATCCCCCTTGCTGATGCAAAGCCTGAAGTCACGCCATATCACGTCACAGCCATTCCAGCCCCATGTTCTTTTGTTGAATTCCTCCAAGTCCTTGACTGTGAGGTCTCTCGACGCAGCAATACTGGCGCAGTTGTCGCCATTCGCCGTCTTATAAGATGCGCAGGTTCCGTCCGCTTCGGGCTTGGGTCGCCTATCGGGAAGCTTACCACTGAAACAGCAGACTAGCTGCCCTTCAGCCAGGGTTGAGCATAAGTTATCCTTCGTGTTAACCTTCATGAAGTCATTAGAGGCTAATCCGCACTTGCTCGCCAAAGATCCACAGTCATCACCACCTTTGACTTCCTTGGTCACAGGTACCGTCACCATTCGCAGGAGGGATGTTAGAAGGAAGCGATCCAGACGTGCAACAAACCTTTTGGCAGGCGACGAGCGTATTGCAAAAGTTGGCCTGGGGGTTGTATCTGTTGAGGTCATCCTGACTAATGCCGCATTGCCGTGCCACGTCCCAGCAGCCAGAGCCAGGAGCAACGACGGCCGTTCTGCAATCTGCTCTTCCATATAAAATCGAAACTGCTCGGGAGCCAGGCTGATGACTGTTGAAGTCGTTGCTCAGCTTTGAGGCCGCAGTTGTGCTATTGGCTGTGCCATTGGTGGCAGCTTTGACCGAAGGCGGAATACGCACCCTAGTTTCGAGTCAGTCGCTCTGACCTGGGGCGTCGAAGCACGTTCCATTGGCCCATAGTGCGACGACATCTTTGGCCCTAAATAGTTTGTTTGCGCTAGTGACGACAATGCCGAGAGTGTAATCAGCTCCGAGAGTGTCCTTAGGTTACAATTGAAAGATGGTGGTCCTCGAGATCGGCTCGGCCTCGATGGACTGAACCAACCGGTCCAGGATGTCCGCTGTCACGCGGTGTTGGTGAAGCTCTGCGCTAGCGAAAACTCCAATTGCGGCTGACTGGCGATACCCAAATGCGATAGCGTTACGAGTACACGACGGCTTTTGCGCGGCCAAGTGGCCACTTATCTGATGTGCCGCTAAAAGGACGTCGTTGGCAGAGAACTCAGACTCGTTATCGTTGCTGCCGGGTTTAGTTCCACTAGGAAAGCCCGTCGATTTTTGCACCTTAGCTGTGACGATTTCGTGATTGGGGGTAGGACACAACGCAGCCTTGCTGTCAACTGGTTGGTACACGGGCTTGAAATCATTGCCATAGTCAGCGGTGCAAGCCCTGATAGCCGTCTTATCGCTGCTTTTAACAACAATGTCCAGCAGCATAGTCTCGTTACATTTGGCCAGTCTTGCTACGTCAGGGAACAAGAACCGACCAGAACTGTCTGTGCCGTCGATAGTATGGCTGCAGTGCTCGGGGCATGTCTTCAAGGCAGACGGGGACATCCGAATGTTGGCCCGAAGCCATTCCTCGAGATCTGCATCGCCTTCTGTATCCACCGAAGCCAGGCCTTGAGAATCGCGAGGAAGGACATCGGCGGCAGAGACCAATCCAAGACTGAGATTGTCGTTCACTGCGGCAACTATTCGTGTGAATAAAAGTGCGCTGGACACTGCCGAATATATGGAAAAAGGCTGGATCCCGGGCGGTCACATAAAGGCAACAGACCAAGCTTGACCTTTTCCGCCTTAATCAGGGTTCCTTGTCGGCTGATGCAGAGTTCGTGTGACAAAACAGAGAGATGATCAGCACCGAGAAACTGGGTACAGAAAAGTAACCTTCAGCAGAGCCAGAGAGCAGCGTTGGTAATAATGTGGCTCTGGCTCGGTCGCGTATACGATTTCCCCAAATAACAAATGTTTTCAATGCTATACCCCTTGAGTAGGGGAAACTTGCATACAGCTTCGATGAAGCGAAAAAAGAGAAGGATCCAATGCCGGAAGACGAATGGTGGAGGCACACGTATGCGGGGAATCCTATTGAGATACCTCAAAGATATGATTGCCAACGTACCAGGTTTCAACTCGATGAAGCGCAAAAGCAGACAGAGAAGCAGTCACCCAAGTATATCGGCTCATGCTCGAAAAAGGTATTACCTGATTAGGACAGGTCCCCGTCGCCCGCGCCTGGCCTTCCGGGTGGAGTACCTGCACACCTACTTGATGGAAACTCCCAAAACGGAACTACACAATTCAGCAACTTGAATGAAATAACGTCGCCAGGCAACAGAAATAGACTGTCAGGCTTAATCGAGTGCATGGCCCTTGCGCATTTAAAAGGGTGAATCTGGTATTCCCGTAGTCCTCGACCTCTATTGTCTAACCTCCGAGAGATCCCAAATGTGGTGATTCCGAGGCCCACGACACCATGATTGCAATTTTGTACTCTGTTGCTACGGAGAACATACTGCAGCCTTGCTCCCTTTTACACCTTGGATTGCCCTCGCAGCTACAGGTTAGCTTTTAGATCTTTGACTCATCTACTTGACTCATTGCTGTGCTTCACCTTAACTTACTCACTAGATCCCTTCCCTCCCTGGACGCCGACAAATCATGCGTCTACCAATTCTCCTCGTAATCGCTCTTTGCAGCTTTGTATCTACCGTTGTAGCTGGAGGTGCACAAGGGTGCATGGAACGCATCACGGCTTGGCTGGCCTACGAAATTGACGGGTTAAGACCAGAAGCTGACCAAACAATTGGATGGCATTGCCCTAAGTGGAAGCGAACAAACGAGAAGACGAAGGAAGGGGTCTGCCCTAATGACGACTGGAGACCCTGTAAACCAAATGGACATAGATGCAACTACGACCAATTCTTGCGCATTTTGGGCAAATTCCCTGGTGGCAAAGATTATCTTAAAATGCAGCCAGATGGCAGAATTGACATCGAAGCGACCGCCAAGAAATGCTTCGATAAGTACAAGTCTATGAATAAGAAAGTTTATGATTTTCCAGTCCACAATGTCATAAAGAACACAAGGAGAGACGTCTTTGAGAAGTTTGTTCTCGACCTAGGAAAGTCCGTCGATAATACAGTCAGGGCAGTGAACACTCCACAAGCTAAGAGCATGGCTGAAGAGTTTGACCGCACCAGCAAGCGTATCTTAGAGCTTCGTGTCGGTGATCACGGCAAATTTCTCATCGATGACGCGAAGAACAAGCTTGGTGGCCAAATGCAGATCCACACCAGGGACGTCGGTGCGGATTTCGACGACAATACCAAACAGATGCAGACGGTCGACTGGACAGCAACAGCTAAAGCTGCAAAGAGCATGGGGTATCAAATATCAACGGCATAATTAAGGCTTACCACAAGGTTTTCTACAAAAAAGATGAAACGCCAAGAGATCACAAAAGTGTGATCGGGAGCTACAAAACTGCAGCAAAGAGGGCTCAGAAGTGCAGAGGATAGTAGCTGGGGGAAATGAAACAAGAACAACCATTGCGCAATTGGCACCGCATGTAGTGTTGTCAATTGGAGAGTTTCAATACACATTCGGTTTTACGTTTGTATAGATAAAAATACAGGTGATGTAACTGAAAGAGGGAGTCTTGGACGATTTTAAGTTTAATCCTCCGTGTTAATGTCTTGGTTCGATTATAATTCGTCGTAGCCGTTTTCTAGCCGATCCCGCTCTTGAAATTCCTTCTCGCACTGATCCAAGAATGCCAAAGTCTTCACCTCCCCCGTTTGCTCGTTCATGATGGACACGACCTCGGGGCTACAATAAGGACGGCCGGAATCGTCTTCCGATCCCCAAGCATATATATTATCGTTGGTGATGATTAGGCACTCCTGGAGATTGTCGAAGACATATAAAAATCTTGATCTCTCATAACACCAGAATTCGCGACTGATGTCGGCTTTGAAATTGAGTCGACGAATCTTGTGCCCACAGTGCTTGAAGCGTTCATAAATTTGCTCCTCGCCAATGACAAGCATGTCCATGTCAAAGTTGACCCAAGCATATGAGGCTGTACCCTCTGATGGTTCTAGAATGAGCTTCTCATATAGCTTCAGTCCCAGCGTTCGGCTCTCCCTACAAGCGTCAAGAATGGCGGGTTTGATTGGCGATGCCGCATATAGAACCAAGGGTAGGGGGCTGCTAAAGTACTTGTCTTTGAATGGTCGCCGAGAGAGTTTTAGGCGCAAGGCCCGTCGCCATTTTCCCTCCCCGGAAACTTCGGAGGCAGGTGCAGGGCCGATCCAGCAAGAGACTGGGACAGTCCGAGGCTCAACCGTCAGTGCCCAAATGTGGGCACGAAGCTCATATGGTAAGCGGGGAAAAGGGTGAAAGGTGGGCTCCATACGAAGGTGTCGATCTATCGTTCAGCGCTCAGTCTTGTTTTTTGTTCCTTGAAGCATAAATTTTCGTGTGATGTATGGGTTTGCTTTACAGTCTCGCGCTGTTGTTGAGATGAAGGATGTATCTTGTCTACATCGTGTCTACTACGTAGGACTCCACAGTGAAGGATCCCACTAATATCAGTGGACACGTGTTTCCCTCGGCGATTGCTCCATTCACACGCACACAATCGTGAGGCCGGAATAGGAAATTTTGCCCAAATGGAGTAATTCCACTTTGGGCGCTCCGTGGCCGTACCGTCGAAAGCCAAGCGCTGTTGCGCAGCATGTTTGGGTCAAAAAGAACTAATCTGTAAATGGCACTGCTCTGTTTTGGATGCCTTCCCGCCGTTTTTCCCTGGAGATTGAATACCGCCGGGCTCTCAGCTGCTTCTGTATCATCCACCACCATCCAATTTCTCTTTTCCAGCGGTTGTCTCCCCCAGGACAGCAATCATCACCGCATGCGACCAAACTGAAGGTTAAGAAAAAACTACTAGTTTTTTTTTTTTTTTTTTTTTCTTCAATATGAAGTTGCTCCAAATTGCTCTTCCGGCAGTTTTTATGGCCTTTGTCACGGCCACCAACGTTCCCATGCGGGAATACAACCCTCAGACGACCAAATCCTGCATTGAATGGTACAACAACTACATGGAGGACAGCTGTGAAAATATCCGCAAATACTACGGCATCACTCCTGAAGAGTTCACGTCCTGGAACCCAGGGGTCAATACCAACTGCGAGCCGTGGTGGCCTGTATCGTACTGCATCCTGACCAAGGAAAAATGGGACAAATACAACAAGACACAACCCACCACCACAACAACAGCTGCCCCAACTTCCACCACCACTTTGGGCCCATCACCGCCCGCCTGGATTGATCGTGGCTGCTATGCCGAGGGCACATTGATGACTGTCATGAAGCAGCGTATGAACCCAGAAGGGGGAGAACCGCGCCTGAACCTGCCTCGATGCCGCGACAGCTGCTATCGCGCAGGCTTCACTTTCGCCGGCTTTAAAAATGGCAATGAGTGCTGGTGCAGTCCGTATATTGCTGGCGAATGGACCAAGGACCAAGTCGAATGCAACCTGCCCTGTAGTGGGAATGATAGGATTGTCTGCGGCGGCAAGGATCGAATCAATATATACGAAGCCGACTATCCCAGCCCAAACAGCACTAGCAGTGCAAGCAGCCAAAACACAGGCATAGTTTTCACTTTACGCAGCATTGCATCCGGAAAACTAGGTCTGTGAGCCATGGCGGCGGAGAGAAGAATGGTGGAGCAAAGCAGCCATAGCGGAACCAGTTTCAGCCCAACATAGCCGCGTCAAAGTGACAGTCAGAGGTATTCAGCTATAGTGGTGATAAATAGAGCCTTGAAAAGTGATAAAGAATAAATCAATGCGTGGTCAAACTCGGGGGGGGGGGGGGGGGGGGGGAGTCAGTGTGCTAATGAGACAAGTTGATTACAAATTTTTTTTTTTCCATAAATCTAATACATGAGATCGCAAGAGCCACAAGTCAGCAGTCCGGCGAAACAATCTTCTGCACCAGTTCGTTCACTTGAGCGCCCAACTTCTCCCATGACATTGAATGGACCAGCCAGCCCGCGCTCTGCGCATGCTTTGACAGAGCTTTCAGGATACTCAAGAAGCTGCACATGTGAATCTTTACGAGGTTCCAATATACTGCTGAGCACTCTTCTTCTGATTTGGTCTCGTAACCACCCAGCTGTAAAGTGAAGAAGGCGGCATCCTCGCTCGGAAGCTGTGGATGGTTCGCAAGTACTAAAAAGTGCTGAGCAAAACTCTCAGCCAGAACGAATAGAAGCACTACGAATGTACAAGAGTTAAGGCAATGACCATAATTGCTTAATTTCTGCAAAACTCCAACTTGGTCTCTGACAGCTGACAGCATCTCGAGTCGGGACGCCTGGCCAGCATGGCGCATGGTCTGCTGCAGCTGCTCTTCAATTATTTTGTCGCAACCGCAATGTCCGTCATGGAGCATAACGCTGTCCATTGACGTCAGCGTGGTCTCGATAGGGGTTGCTATGTCGCTGAAGGCGGACATATCCAGTGCTTGGGGTGAAGGGGGGATAGACGGAGTACCAAGCATGGGATATATTTGGCCGTCTAGGGATGATGACGAGACACTGCTGCTGGACACGGTGGTGAAAAATTGAATGTCATGCACCAAGCTGTCAGTCATATGACTGAGGCTGTCGCCGTGGGAGAACTCTGGCCGGTGCGCTGAGCATGTTGGTGACGATGGAGGTATGGGCTCGAATTCAATGAATCGCGGCCAGTTCCCTTGCTCAGGCGAAAGAAGAGGCTCTCGAGATTTGTCAACGCAGTCGATTCTGGGATTTTCGCAGCCCGTTTTGACTTCGAGAACGCCTTCGGCGCGGTGGAGTAGGAACAGGCTGTTTTGAAGTTTTTGCATTGTCGACATTGCGGTTGCTCACCGGAGCATTTGATCTATCCTGGTCAATGTTTGAAACAATCCCCCGCCTGTGTACAGTGATGATCTTTATAATAGTATACATACCTTCTTGCTGCGGCAAGCGTGACAAGCGCCGAGGACATGGCGACGCGATGGAACAGGGGGCTTATCGCCAGACTGGTTGAAAGTCAAAAACATATCTTCCATGACAAAGAAGCATTGCTGGGCGATTTGAGTTATGTTTCAACGGTAAATTGGCTCGTCTGATTCTCGTTTTCTCTTTTCTTTTTTCGCCGTTCCTCCGTCAGCCTCTGCACGTGGCCACTTTCACAACTTTATTTGCCCGTGACCCTCGACACGCCTCGGTAGGAAAGAAACGAATCATGGACATCAGGGACGAACAAAATGAACTCTGGCCCGTGAATGGGGCGACCCTTCCTCTTTCACTTTCCATCTCAAGCCGCTCCTGCATGTCGCGATCCACAAATGCAGGGCCTAGGCCACAGGTCCGTGGGCCGAGACGATGCCAAGCACGCGTCGCTCGACACGTTAACCAATCGACAAGACTGGAGAAGCAAGGTGGGGGACGAGGCTATTAGCGGCCGTTGGCTCTTGTCAAAAGGGTCTACCCGGGGTTACTTTTTAGTTGAGAACCTAAGGGTTGGATTGAATCCATGTCCGTACGCCATAGACGTGTAATAGAATGAAAGGGGAACAGCACAGCATCCTAGGTCGATTTCAAATACGATAGTCGTGCCCGAATCAATTCAAGGTCATGATCGTGGAGGTTGTGCTGTAAGGTTAAAATTAAATAGTCATTTGGGGTGGCTCATTAACAACGCAAACAAACAAGTGGCGCACGCTTGGCGCAGGGGCGGCAGAAGATCCTCCAAAACCTCACAGCCAACAAACATCATTTGCATTAACAGGGGCTTTCGTGGCCCCCAACGCTAAAATGGAAGTCGCCGAAATGATCAGATGCAAAAAGTCCAAAGCCTCCTCGAACCCCCGTGCTTCCGACACAGATCTAGCCCTCGGGGATGGATGAATGATGAATTATGCTTATCCTATCCCGCCGACGCATTCATATTCGTGTGGGCAAGGTTGCTTGCATGGCTTATTCTCCTTCAGTATTTCTAAGGACACCAATGACTTTCAGCCCTCACATTTGCACACTGTATCTACATAGTGGCAGTATCCGATAATGGTCTATGTTATGGCCACAGACGCAAAGACTGGTAACGAGGCATGCTTAATTTCCGATTACGAGTGGGTTTTTAGGCCCCTCTTGCACTTGCATTCACACCAGGCCTCTTACAAGCCGTCTGTGTCTGTCGGCCCTAGCCGCAATCAGATCTTGGGGTGGAGAGAGTGGGAGGCCCGCATGGGGCAGCACGGCGATTCATCTTACAATATGTCACCATGATGGCGGGGACAATGAAAAGTGGTGCGAGGCAACACATGATAACATCATGTCCGTTTGCCTGGAGCAAAATAAGTGCAACGTGAGACTACCCTAAGGGTGTGATCCACGAAGCCGCGCAAAGTTTGTGGTAATATTGTGCAGTATAAGTTATATATAGATTTATATAGGGCAGCTACTTTGTACTATTAAAGCCTATTTTTATAGCTTTTTTTTACTATCTTTATATAAAGGTTAGCTTATAATAATAATACTTTCTTTTTATTAATTTTATTTTTAATACTATTTTTATTTAAAATAATTATAGAATATAATAGACTAGCTTAGTAGCTTTTATAAGCTAGTATTAATAATAATATTTATAATTATAAAAAAGAAGAAAAAGAGGCTATAAAGCTTTAATCTAGGCCTAATTTAGGCCTCGTAAGGATATAGATATTCTTTAGGTTGTGCCTCCCTTAGTTAACTATATAGACCTAAGCTTATAGCTTAAGTCTATAATAAATATTTAAAAGATAGCTATATACTATAACTAATCTCTTTACTACTTACCTGTTTTGTTCTATTGTCGCCTAAGCATATCGTCCAGTAGGATGCGTGGCGGCTTTGTGGCGGCATTTGATTGGCGTCGAAGTCGTCGACCACACGGTTTACGGTATTCTAGAATAACACAGAAGGTAGCCTTTGTCTCAATCAGTCGCGCCATTGGGCTTGTGGCAAATACGCTGCCACGCTGCCTACAGTCTATTAGTGCGTGTTTATGCACCTCGTGTTACACCACCACCAGTCCAGCCTCACTTTGCCTGGGCTCTATCCGCCAAGGCATTTTGGATACTTCGTCGATGTCTCAGGAAAAACTGAGTCCATACTTGTGGAGAGACTGGGCAGCATCTCATTGGAGGTGTTTTGATTGACGCCGGTCGAGCTAGACCACGAATCTCGCTTCCGCCTTGTTGGGGGAACCAATATTCCAATATGACCATGGTCACAGATGGGTGTGGATTTCAGCAAGCTGCTCCTAGTCGAGCTGAGTTTCAAGGCGCAGTACCGCCCCCAGCCACCTATTGACAAAACTAGCCACGCCAAGTGAGCCCGGCTGAACAGACAAGGCAGATCGACCGTTGGATCGATCTTCTTAATCTCCCCTCGCTGACTACCGAAACGGTTTGGCGCTAAATACATCTGTCTCTTTATTAAGGATCTTGATTCATCGTGAAGCTGTTGTATGCAAGGCCCTTTTTGAATCAGAAATGAACATCAAGCTCGCCAGTCGCGCTTCTGTTGACCCACATGTTGTTCGGTGAGGCGCCTCCAGACCGTCAGCCTACCTGGCATCCACCCCCCGATCATCGTGGCTCTTTCACCATCCTATCGACATGTATCATCACGCTAGCCCTCTGCATCTGGACATCATTACATTTGAACATTCCGGAGCATCAAATCAAGAATGAACGCTCCAATTGGGATCCGAGAGGTTGGGTTACAAAGCAACAATGGAGGAAGGTGGGCTGGCTGATTGTAGGCTTGCTGGCGCCTGAAATGGTATGGCTTCTGATATAGCACTATTGCTGAAGAATGTCCGCTAAGAGGTAACCTACGAAGATAGCGTTTACTGCTTGGGTGCAAAAGCGAAATGCCCACAGCTTCACCAAATATATGCAAGAGATCTGGGACGAACAGGCTCAAAGCCCACCACGACCGTCGAACAGCATGCCAACCGATACACCACCTGTGTCTACGGACACCAGAAGTATTCAAGTTGATCATCATAGGCAATCATCCTCCGAACATCGAAATAGGGAGCCAACTGAGGACTTCACAAGCTCTGAACAGGATGTCGAGTTAGGCCCAATTGAAGTCCCCGAGACTCAATTTTCAGAGCAACACAACCAAGATAGGAGACGCATGCCCAGGGCTACTCAACCGGAACCCGCCGGCTATGTATCAGAGTCGAGTGCGAGAAACCTACCAAGAAAACACCAGTGGACAGTGACACATAGCTTTTTTGTCTTATCGGGAGGGTTTGTTTTCGACACAAGCAGCCTTCCCGAGGACCAAAAGTTTCTCCCCGGGTGACGCAACCGAGTGACGCTCAACCGAGAAGCAACACTCCTCGTTGCCAAGCATTTTCCGTCACTTATTCCGGACATTTCAGAAGCCTCCATCAAAGATAAGAGCAAAGCCAATGCCCTTGCCAAGGCCATTGTATGTCTTCAAGCAGCTTGGTTCGTAATCCAGTGCGTTTTCCGTCTGGCTCAAAGTGTTCCGATTAGTTTGTTGGAGCTAAATATATTTGCCCATGCAATTTGTACCCTACTTATCTACTGCCTGTGATAGAAGAAGCCGTTGGATATTGAAGAACCGACCGTTATTGACGAGAGTGCGCATGGCATTTGCGCATTCCTTTGCTGTCTTTCAACGTTCGACAACATTTGTGATGGCAAGCGAATACAATTTGGTGACGAAAGCCCACTGAGGGGAGGAGACGGAAGTTCGCCAGGTGAAATTATATACGCAGTGGTCCAACACCGCCCCGCGATATGCCTCCTGGAGCCACACGGATTCTGAATGGGCAATACATCCTGGGTACCCCCATTCGAGTGTATTGTCCTCGGTCTTTCTTCATGCCCGGTCTTTCTTGGTATTTTCCTCACGACTTGCCTCGCTGGAAGTTAGCTTACTCTACCTGGGAATCTAACAAACCAGAACTTGAGTACGCCCTTCAACATGGGAGAACGGTGGGAGAGAAATGGAGGCCATGGGCCCCGAAATATCGACTTTATGATAGGATTCGAAATCGACCCACGGGTTTCGGATCCGTAGACATACTGAGACTAATTTTCGGCAGAGAACTCTCTGAAAATTGGGATGGCGTAGTGGTCCTGCTTGCATTCACTTGTGCAGGGCTCATATATGGTGCCCTTCATTTGCTTGCCTGGAACTCGCCATTTACGTCAAATGTCCAGAAGACTCTTTGGCAGATTTCAGCTGTCGCAATAGCTGCTTCTGGAGCGATTATCGCACTGCTTGGATTGCTGGGTCGACAGCTTGTTGTCGTCCGGTTGAACATTCCTGTCGATTCGAAACTTTACAAAATCTGGAACACAATTTGCATTGGAATCGTTGTTTTTATAGCCCTATTATTTCTCTTATTCTATCTATTTGCCAGGATTTACCTACTAGTCGAATGTTTTGTATCTTTGGCGTATCTGCCTGAGGGTGTCTTTCAGCAACCCAAGTGGACATACTATTTCCCACATATAGCATAGTTCCTGAATCAACATCCTATCGTTCGCATGGCAATTGAAATGTCTTATGTAAGTGGTTCTGGGCATAAACAGAGAACTTGCCTTCACGTCCAGGCGCACTCAAAAAACGCTTATCGCAGGCCACTACGCGATACCTACTAAGTTGCACCTCGCTCACCGGCCAAGCCGGCAAAATGGCCGGAATGTCCGTGGATTCCCGGTCCCCCAGGTCTGGAAGCACTTTGGTCCTCCAATTGAGTCCATCGTGGCGCTGCCGATTGATGCCCATGGGGACTTCTAATTTCATTGTTTGGCCCTCGCTTATCAATGGGTCTGGGGAAGGCAAGAACAGGTGGACTGACGGAAGATCGGTCGTGTCTTGTCGCGTGCCTGACCCCGTCGCGATTCCCCGTTCTGCTTCAACCAGCGATGAACATCTCAATGTCTTTCGACAACGGTCCGGCTGGTTCGACGTCTGATGTATAGAAGATAGACCGCATCATCGGTCCAATAGCCGACTCTTTCTTTGCATGAGAGCACCGCAACATCGCCAGCCTGTAAGACGCTAAAGGTGCTGACAAGGCTTTGAACTGTGAGCAAGCTTACCTGTGCCTATCTCAAATCGATGCCTCCGCATGAATGCAACGTATCCATGCAGTCCAGTTCGTCTTGCCCCAGGTTTTGTGCCCCATAGCAGCACGATCCCTTTCGACGACGTGCCGCCCACATGGCGTGAAGATAAGCTTAAGGCGACTTCGTAGATATGGATGCTATGTCATAGTACGGTATACTGCGTCAACACAAGGCACGCTGTTCAAGTCGAAAATACATACGCCCGCCAGCCGAGAGTATCATTTCAGGTCCGGCAGGCGTCCCGAAGTGGCGGAAGAAGGAGCACTAGCTTGTGAGCTAATGATAAGTGTGTAACTCGTGCCAATGCGGCAGACAATCGCCAAGATGGGCTTGGCTAGACCTGGCTATCGATTTCCGTTGTTCTGAAATCGGTATGGTTGCGACGATGACGATGAGGAGAGTCGACCTTCCGACGACCTTGGTGGATTCGAAACAAGGTTGCATTGAACCGCACTATCATCCGCACCTGCCTCCGAATGGACGGAATGTGCTGCCCCCTGCCCGATAAACCTCCACGTCCACACTAAATCACGAACCCTGTTAGCTGATTTCAATCCAAAGGATCGCATGCCTGTGCATACAGACGTTGGATATATATCTGCCACCTCTCCCATGCTGCTTGACCGTCTGGCTCAGTCCCTTTGGTCGTCGCATTGTTGGCAAGATATCCCCTGAGACACCATGGCAGACGAAAAGCGCCAAATAAGCGTCGATCATGAGGCGGCGCTTTCCCATAAGCCCGGCCATGCGGACCCTGAGCTGCTGGATGCTATCCGGGCAGAGCATCAACTAAGTTTTCTCGAAGCCTTGAAGCTCTACCCAAAGGCGGTAGGGTGGTCGGCATATGTCTCGATGGGAGTGATCATGCTGGCTTTTGATCCGCAGCTAGTTGGAAACCTGTATGCCATGCCATAATTCCAGAAAGATTTTGGGTATTTGAGCGCGAAAGACGAGGTAAGTCAATCTGTGGTTCATGCTACAATGGGCCA
This sequence comes from Periglandula ipomoeae IasaF13, assembly GCA_000222875.2. Classification (NCBI taxonomy): domain Eukaryota; kingdom Fungi; phylum Ascomycota; class Sordariomycetes; order Hypocreales; family Clavicipitaceae; genus Periglandula; species Periglandula ipomoeae. The sequence goes on from AFRD01000266.1 coordinate 19,660, forward strand.
CGAAGTCCACGATGAAAAAATTGCCGATCTATCTCTTCAAACCGAAAACTCTAATATTTGTCACATAGTATGTCATCACAGCTGCCTGGCAAACCGCCCTTTCGATGGGTAATCCCATCGGCCAAGTCGTCGGTGCTCTGTGGGCAGCGTATCCCATGGATCTCTTCGGTCGCAAGCGCACCTTCGGAACATGCGTCATCCTCGTCGCCGGTCTTGTTTTTATTCAGTTCTTTGCTCGATCGCTAGCCGTTCTTCTAGCTGGAGAATTACTTGCTGGTCTCGTTCTCGGCATGTTCGTCGTTATTGCCCCAGCGTACGCCTCCGAAGTCTGCCCTACTGCCATTCGTGGCCATCTCACCTCTTTTGTCAACATTTGTTTCGTCATTGGACAACTGCTGGGGAACGGTGTGACGGCTGGGACACAAAAGATCGAGAACCACTGGTCATATTCTCTTCCCTTTGCCCTGCAGTGGGTTTGGGTTGTAATAATTATACCCGGTATGCTGTTCGTTCCCGAAAGCCCGTGGTGGTTGGTACGAAAGAACCGTATGGAGGACGCAGAGAAGTCATTGCGGAGACTGGCATCAACGACAGTCAACGTTAAAGCTACACTGGCATTCATCGTCGAGACAGATCGACTCGAACAGGAAATTGAAGCCGGAAGCACGTACCTTGATTGCTTCAGGAAGGTGAACTGGCGTCGCACAGAGATCTCCATCGGCGTCTACTGTACTCAAGTGTTGAGCGGTATCTATCTGATCAACTATGGTACCTACTTCTTTCAGCAGGCTGGTTTGCCAACGGATCAAGCGTTTAATATGTCTGTGGGATTTATGGGTAAGTCTAAGGCTGGCCTAAGCGCGCGCTAATTCTATGATTGCACATACTACCTCGCTCTGATGCTGACCGGTTCTCCAGCTGTCGGTCTTACTGGCGCTCTCGTCGCTTGGTTCTTGATGATCCGATTCGGCCGTCGTACTCTCTTCAACTATGGACTTGCCGTGTTAGTCATTGGCATCCTCGATTGTGTCCCTGGGCGGCCTTCGGGAGCCATTTGGAGCGAGTCGGCGCTCATGCTTGTGTGGAATTTCTTCTATGACATCTCCATTGGTCCGATCTGCTTTGTGCTTCTGTCCGAGTGCTCTGCCACCCGAGTCCGCTCAAAGACTATCGCAGCTGCCACCGCCGCTCAGAGTCTGCTGGGCATTGTGATGACTGTGGCTATTCCTTATATGATCAACCCCGATGAGGCAAACTTGCAAGGAAAGCTGGGCTTCTTCTTCGGCGGGCTAGCAGGACTGTGTCTGCTCTGGGCTCACTTTCGTGTTCCGGAGACGATGGGCCGCAGTTACGAGGAGCTGGATCTGCTATTTGACAAGGGTGTTCCAGCGAGAAAGTTCAAGGGGTATCGACTGGACGATGCTTTGTCCACAGGTCTTGGCATTAAGGAATGATCCTCCCAGCGGAAGAATATGTTCTATGAGTCGATTTCATTGTTATCTAGTAAATGTGCTATTGATTTGGAAGTGTCGCTCGTGACGTCTCATGTCCACCCATGAGTCTATGCAACCCTACAAAGCTGTCCATTCTCTTTCACCTGCCAGCGCTCATTTCCAACGCATGGTGAGCACCAAAACACATCTGTTGGATCGAATTTGCGCTTGATCTTCAGTAATCGCTCATAGTTACTTCCCCAGAAGGTTCTCTGGAAGTCCTTCTCAAAAGCGAGAGCCTATCGCAATAGTCAGTCTTATTTCTCAAAACGTCAAACGTTGGAGGAGGAGCAATGTGTCTCATACCTCGTTGATGTATGCGCCAGACTTTGGTGTGAGGTCCCGAAGCGGCTGGAAGGCCTTCTGGAGTTTGTTGATCGTCTCGAGTCTGGCTGTATTGTTGAAGCTTGGGAAACCAAGTCCACCAACTGTATAAGAAAGGTGTTAGCCTAAGGACGTATTGATGCCATTTTTTAATGCACTCTGTAGCTTCATTTGTGTTTCTGCCTGCATCATCTTTGCTTTCTGTGGTCCAATAGGAAACTTACGCGAGTGAACGTATGCGTTTCTCCAAGCCGGATTAACAGCGCTTCCTCCACCTCTCGGCTTCGCATTGATAACACCTTTGCCTCCAACCATGAAGATCGAGTATCCGCCAGTAATTGGAATAGGTACCATAAATGCCTTGGAAGACTGAGGAGCCTTTGAAAGTGTATCCCTGTCCAGAAATCGAGAGACAAGATATGAGTTGCCACCAGCCTTGCCTTGGTCATAGTTGACGTCGTACCATGCCAGGAAGGAGTCATAGGGAGTCACCAGCTTATACATGCCTACCTCCCCAGGCCACTTCTTGGCCAGAGTCTCGTTGAGAGGGTTGAAGATGTCGTCAACCTCCTTTGCAGTCTTGTCTTGAACAATCGCACCACCGGCGAAACCGTCGATGGTATCGGGGAGGTTTGGGTCTGGAATGGGCTTCAGCATGCGGTATGCTACATAGTGGTAGCCTGAGACGCCTGCGTCCATGAGGGAAGGGACTTGAGACAACGTATAGGAGATAATATCACTGTAGAATGTTGAGTTGGGTTTGACAATGATCATCCAGGCGACGGACTGAATTTTGGGACTAGGCACTGTTTTGAGCGTGACAGATGTGACGACGCCAAAGGTCGAGCCACCACCCTGAATATGCTTGTCAGTATGATGTAAATAGCCAATAATTGTTCTCTTGTAGAGGAATTGGTCGATTGCATACCCCGCGAAGAGCCCAGAATAGGTCTCTGTTTTGGTCCTCATTCACTTTCAATATCTTGCCCTGGGGCGTCACTACTTCCATCTCAAGTACTTGGTCCGCTGCAAGACCATATCGAGAAGACAGGATGGAATGTCCGCCACCAGAAATGTAGCCACTGATACCGACACTTTTGGCACCACCACCTACAACAGTCTGGTTGTGCTTGGCCGCTGCTGTTTACAGGTTGTACATCTCGGTGCCTCCGTCGGCCGAGATAGCATCTCCGGACAAAACCTTGCCTGAACCGCTAAGCTTAAATTCACCTGTGTGATAGGTGACTTGATTGAGATGCTTAACCCAGATAGAAAGGGAACCAGGCGCGATTGAGCGACCGAGGAAATCATGTCCAGTACTTTTGACAACCAATCGTACGTTGTGCTTTCGGGCTGTTCACCTGGGTGTTAATTCCAAGGGCACAAGTCACAGGTAAATGCCAAATCAAGTAAAGAGACTCACCAAAGTCGACGCCAATCTTGACATGTTCCGCTGTACTAGCATTGACAACATACGCCGGATATCCCTGTAAGCTGCACGCGTCCTTCGAGTTCGGAAGACAAGTATCATTGCTCCAATTATCCCACATGACGGACACAGGATTTCTGGTGTGCCAATCGTACGAAGTCCAGTCTTTCTGCACAGCAGCACATTCCGTCTCATTATGACCAGGGTGGTCGGCATGGCAAGCCGCTGCTGGAGGCGTCGGCGTAATGAATCGACCTCCCAAGTTTTTGTTCAGTTCCGACCATACTTGGGAAGAAGGCCAGTTTGGCGTGCCTGGGTATGCTTTGCAGCCATTGGGGGGCGGACAAGTCGCTGCCGTCAGACACGGCAAGGAAAGAATTAGTTGACTAGTGATATGCACTTTGTAAAACGATCAGGTGCAATGCTATTATCCCTATCTTTGCTTGCGTGTTGAAGACGAGCGGCACGACAAGTCTTATATATCTCCCAGCATCATTAACACGGAGTGCTGCGATAATACACGCATGCACCTGCCGGCACATGTATGATGCTACATTGTGGCGGCTACATCAGGTAGTAAACAGCTAATTACACAGTCAAGGCGCGGCCGTAGCTGCAGGATGCACGTCGAAAAGTTTACCGAAATCATCATACGTCAAGCATGGGGGCGGAGCTAGCCTTACTGAACATTCAGTGGCATGCGTATTGATCGCTTTGTTCTCCACGTGGGCTCAGAGGGTTCGGTTTCCTCGTTTCCGGAGCTGCGGCGCAGAATTCGACGGGAGCGATGGAAATACAGGGCTGTGGAAACCAGGCAGCTTCGCCTCTGACTGGCCGGGGCGATTCAGCTCGGGACATTAATCCGAATTGGGTTGACGATCTTGCGAGGCTAGCGGATCTATTAGGTGGCGGTGTCAATGTGGGAAAATACCCGTATATGGCTAATAGGGCTGATCGTGTGCGTTTGCTACACTGACAACCGTAGCTAGAGTCATTTATCTTAAGTCAAGTATAATGTCATATTTCGCGGAGATATGAGGCTACTTATTTGTCGTTTGGCAGGAGTTTCCCCTCCCGATTCACATCCAAATTAATGATTTCACCAACACTTGTCGCACTGCGGATGTTTTATGAGTGTACTACTCGATTCATTCAACAAGCTGCTAACCCAATGCTTCTAGTCAATCAACTTAGGTACCGTGTTCCTCAATATTCCATGTAGATCGTATTCCTTCTTCAGCGCCATCAATTCAGCCAGCTTTTTGCCGTACACATCATGCAAATTCAACCGCTCAGGCGCCGTCAGCGGCATGTACAATCTCTTGTTTGAAGCATCCGACGCCGTAATCGCCTTCTGTGTTTCTCTCGCCCATGCCTCCGCTACGGCCGCGGAGCATTCCTCATTTTCGAAGCCAAAGATCTCGGTATACATATTCGCTTCGCGATATGGACAGACTGAGTCAGGGACATTGGTAGAGCAGGAAGGACTATCCTTTCGAACAATGTGGAAATTCAGCGCGGTGTCGGCTCCCTTGGGCATTCTTGCACCGGCCTTTGCTAGAATGGAAACCAATTCTGGTGAGAACCGTGTCACGGATGACGTCTCCGTGCGTCCATTGACAGACGGTGGCAAGAAGCTCGTGATCAGAGTCAAGTACTTGGACGGTGTAGATGTCGTGACTGACTCCTTGGGAGTAGGTGCACCGGGTGCCAGGGCTGCAAGAGAAGCAACTTTGTCAAGCCAACTGGCTGATTCTTCGCTAGCAGATCCGTTCCATACGAAGCCACAAGTCACCAAGACACCCATTCCGGGGAAGTTGTAAATGAACGGCATGAGCGATAATTTTTTCGGGAGAATTCCTTGATGAGACTCATAAAGATCGTTGAATGCAGTGAAAAACGTGGAAATGGTCTTTTCAAGGTCTGACGATTCGTACATGACCAATCCAGCTTGAATCTGAAAAGAGTCAATTTTGTTGTTAAGCAAATAGGTAGGATTGCAAAACTTACTTCTTGCAGAGGATATGCCTTAACGGTCAATTCCACCACAATCGCCAAACTCCCTCCTCCTCCCCTCAGCCCCTTGAGCAACCGCTCATCAGCATCCACAAGTTGTCCTTGTGCGTTGACGACCTTTGCCGCAACAATTTGATCTGCGCCCAATCCGTATGATTGCACATATGCTCCCAGTCCGCCTATGAGGCACCAACTGGTGTATCCGACGCCGCCACACGATCCAACTGGTGCTTGGAGACCATGCTTCTCAAGTTCTTCCAACACCTGCGTGGCCTTGACGCTGCCTCCCACTCGAACGGTGGTCTTATCCTTTGACACAATGACTGAATTGAGCTTTCGCAGATCAATGCTGACGGCGTTCTGGGCGGTAAAACGGCCGAACATGTCGTGTCCGCGGTGGCGGACAACCAGAGGGTAGTTCGACTCGATGCATCGCGCGACTATTGTAGCGACCTGCTCTGGCGTATCCGGCAATGTCACAACAGTTGGCCTTGCCTCGTCACGAGTGCCCGTGTAGCTGTGAAGCGTGGAAGAGTAATCCGCATCCTGAGGCGTAACGAGCGGGATCCCAGATTGGGACAAAAGCGTCACGATGTCGGGAGTCATTTTTGTCGACTTTTAGTCCGTCACTTTAACAGTAAGGCGATCAAATTTAAACAATAAAACCTGAGCGGATGTCGCGACATTAAATAACAAGGACACATGGCGTCGTCAGCCGCTCTCTCGCTAACATGATTGCCGTCCCGTCAGCAGCCACTTGACGCCTGGCTGTGCTTGCATCGCCCCGATAGCAACCAAGTATTCGGTACGCGATGATGTTCCTTGGCGCAGTGAAATACTTCTCTCGGCACCTTTTTCTGGGCGGGCTTGCTTGGCAGTTAGGCTAGCTTGTACGAGTAAACGCCGATTTGCTTCAATTCTTGGTGTGGCATTGGTGCGAGTCCCGGTAGGAGACATTGACGTGTAAGCACTAATTAAACATGTGATGGAGAGTGATTGACGGTTTTTAAGTACGGCGATCATCATTGCTGACGTAGCATTATGGTTTTCATTTTTAATCTCATCCGTTCGCAAATTGCAAATAGCGAACTGCACAGTGTAGTGCCAACATAACGATCATGCATGTATTTATACCTGCATACCCGGGAAGTTAAAGCATCAATTCCATGTGTTACTCAGAGACGTATATCCGAGATGCGCCATGTCACTTCAGCATTCGCTAGCGACATATTGTCCAATCGGTTTTCATTTTACCGTCAACGACGCTCAAGACGCGAATGCGCCCTCATATAAGTGAGTCACTAGAGCTGTCAATGGACGATGATGAATGTGTCGAATACCCCGCCCTCGGAGGGCGCAAGATCTTGGAGCAAGCGATCGAATATCCTGAGCCGTCAAGCGCCAATAATCTGGTATATAAGTGATTAAATTCAAATTTTCAACATTTCTGAATCGTCGGTTTGCGTGACCAACAACAGAAACGCAGACGAGGCCAATTTGCCAATGTCTTCGAATTACACGATGAAATAAAAGATGTGACGACCTCGCAGCTTTCAGAACCCAGACGTCACTTGTACATAAATCACCGTCCAGCCCAGTTCGGCCATAACGGCAATCCGAGATGGCTGCATCTTGTCAAAAAGTATAAGTACCGAGCGGCACTCCAATCAATCTTCCTCAACCCCAATCCATCCAATTTACACGCCAGACATCACCATGACCCCCGCCGACACAGCCAAGCAGGCCGTCATAGCCAGCCCACGAAGTCCACGACCTCCTCTACAAAAGCTCCACGCACAATCAGAAGCCCAGGAGAAGTCCATCTCCCAAATCCTCTTCTACCTAAAGCGCCTCGTCTCCTTCTACATCCACGGCGCAACATGGTCCGCCTCCTCAGATGACCACATGCGAGACAAATTCGTAAGCCTAGAGCAAGATAAATGCCAGCTGGTCTACCTCCTCGCTCGATCAAGCGGTGCGCGAAACATCGTAGAAGCAGGCACGAGCTTCGGCGTATCAACAATCTATCTCGCCTTGGCAGTCGGACAAAACGTAGCCGATGCGCGGAGCGCAAGTGGCCAGGGAGTAACGGGCAAGGTGATTGCCACGGAGAAGAAAGCGTCCAAGGCGGCGCGGGCGAGGGATCATTGGAAGCAAGCGGGTGATGAGATTGAGCCGTGGATTGAGTTGCGAGAGGGCGATTTGCTGGAGACGCTCAAGGTGAAGGAGGGGATGCCGGAGGAGATTGACCTCTTGCTCTTGGATAGTAAGTGACAATGGCCAATGCTAAAGTTGGAGAGTCATCAAACTAATCAGCCACAAAATTCTGGACACCAATGGCCCTGCCAACGCTGGAAATCATCCGTCCTCGACTCCTCAAGGGGGCCATTGTACTTGCAGATAACACTGTCATGGCCAAGCCGTTGTACAAGGAGTTTCTGGACTACGTTAATAACCCTGAGAATGGGTTCAAGACGACAACGTTGCCTTATTCCGGGGGGTTGTTGATGGCAGTTTATATGCCGGAATAAGAGCTGTATCGAAGGGGCGTACACGAAAGTCGAGGGAGATATGTAAGGCTACTCAAGTACAGTTGTATGATGAGAGAAGATAAAGAGGACTCATCAGTTGGAATTCCTGGTCCATACGAGGAAACGGTGCTTGCTTACTTTCCCATGTGTTAAGCGTCATGACATCACGAAAAGAAGAAATATTAGCTCTGTTTTCTCCGTGTTCCCTAAAGCAAAATGTTCGAATTACGCTATTTAATGTATCAGTTCCATTCGTTGGTGATGGACTCAGCCACGTCGGCATCAAACATGAATGTCACGCAAGAAGTTCGATAAACTGCAAGTCGCAAAATCGTTGATACCACAACATCCCTCGCACCATGATTGCTCATTCATTGCACCACATACAAGACTCGCTATTTAACAATATGGCGCGTCTAACTCTGTCGCATTCACTAGCATATATGTATTTCCCGCTCCATCGCGGCCTCCAGCTTCTCACATTTTCGCCTCTACACTACGCGTAGTCACGAAATGCAAGTTTCGACTACGCCGCTCGCGTCATGGCCACATAACGTCGTAAGGTCCCTTTGTCCAGTGGTTCCCGATGCTTCTGATGCCGTCATCACGGCTCGAAGGCGTCAGTGCCTCCGCAAAATGTACGCTTGGCTTGCATATGCCGTCAGTGCTGACTTCTGGCTCTCTGCTGCTGCAGGACAAGCTCAACTCGTGGCTGACACGGCAGCTATCTCGGTTGGCTGACATGCTTGAGGTAGTCCCTCGGTCCGTATCGCTCTACTCCGTAGACCGTTCGGCACCAACTCGCCACAGGCCGTAGAATCCATCACAGTTCTTCCACATCTTGATCGTGCCATCCTCCGATGCCGTGGCGTAAAGCTTTCCATCGGGCGAGAATGCGATGGACCAGATCGGGCCATGGTGACCCTTGTGCGTGTCGATCTCGACCTCGTCGTCGTAGCGAATCACCTTGGCCCAAGTTCCAGGCTCCTCTCCGACTACCAATTTGCGACCTTTGACGTCCAGGCCGACGCTGGCGATGGAATATGGCAGTGTTATCCGCTTCAGTTCGTCCATAGCCTGGTCGCCACCCCAGAAGTAGACCGTCTTGCCCGCAGACACTGTCAAAACAGGCTTCCCGCCGCCAATGTCGGTTGGAGAAGCTAGCTCTGGTGCCACAGAGATCACTTCGCAGGATTTAATCTCGCCGTCCAAGACCTCATGCTTTATGCAAGCGCGGCTTGGCAGATCGAGCCAGCGAATGGTTTTGTCTGAGGTGGTAACAACGATATTTGGGTCTCTAGTCCAGCAGATGAACTTGATTGAACTAGTATGGACACCTTCGCCAATTTCGAAGCCCGCTGAGGCAGGTATCGTCGTTGGAGTTCCGGGGTGGGAATTGGCAAGTTCGGCTAGGTCAAACACGCGCAGCTTCTTCTCCATTCCGCCCGTAGCAACCAAGTCGGAATTGTCGGGAGAGTAGGCGACAGCTCGGACAATGTGGTCGTGCTGCAAGCTATAGAGAAGCTCACCGGTGTGGGTATCCCAAATTTTACTGGAAACTTGCAGTCAGTCGCACAATTCTGAAGGAACGTAGGTTTCATACAATAACATACGCAGTAAAATCAGCTGAAGCGGTGGCAGCATTCGAGGCACCGGGACTAAGCCTTGCTTGCCACACAGCTCCTTTGTGGCCAATGAAGGTGCCGATCCTAGTCCAAGTATTAGCATCACGCACCTAGAGAGACAAGAAAGTTGTCGCTGGGCCCGCCACCTACCAGTCACCCGTCACCCCGTCTCGAAGCATTGGATTTCCATCTGTAGTCGTCATGAGTCACAGTTATGTAGAGCAGGTATTGCGTGTACAAACCTTTGCAGGCGGAGATCATGTAGTACGTCTCTTCCTTTTCCAGGTGAGAGAAGCTCATGTGTGGCACAGGCCGGGAATGGCCGTGGCAGGTCAACGGTACATATTGGCGCGGGGCATCAGAAGCCATCGTAACAAATGAGTCTGGTTTGGCTGGGTGCCACAAGCTGAAATTGGACGTTTATCACCGGCACTGATGGCAGAAACGGTTATCGTGTTCACTCGAGGACGTCCTATGTCGCAGATCTAACAGCTGTGAATAGCGTGGATAAAAAGTTTGCTTTTCCCGTGGAAATTGATCGCAATTATTGGTTTCGTTCGGTCGTGAAGTCGTAACACTGTGCCGGTATAGGAACAGCCAGATCGTTAAAATGAGCAGCAGGTTCAAGAACTGGGGTATTTCCTCCACAGCAGGCGGGTAGAAAGGAGCGCAGGGCGGTATTCGAGGCCAACGACCAAGGGGAAAGGAGCGTAAAGATCCGGCTGTTCAGAGGTTGGCGATGGCCGGCGGTGCTCAGGCTAGGGAGCTGGGGCGAGCAGCCGTGGTAATCGAGGAAGGAGATTCGAAGAAGGTTTGTTCAGAGGTGGGACATAAGAAAGCGTTAATCACCGAATGGCAGAAAGTCAGGGCGTGCGTGTGACAGCACAGGGCGGGCGGTGTGCGAAACGGTCTGGTTATACGGGGCTGGCATGGCCGAGTCTCATACCCCTCCATGGGTTCATGTGCATGCGCATGTCGAGTTCTCTGTCAAATGCCGTCGCAAGCTGCATCAATTACCATGCACTTCAATGTTCCTTGTAGACCTAGACCTCGGAATAGACGCCTGCAGACTAGAGCTTCATCAGCCCATCGCGCGCAAGCCTAGTTCCTGAAAAACTTGTTTTGTGCTGCACAATCCTGAAAATTCGATAATGATGGCACCACTACCTGCCAGGCTGCTCCTTCTTCACCAAAGTTGGCTTGGAACGAGCGATGTGATGCGCCAGAAAGGCAGACGAGGGTGCAGCGCAGTCCTAAGCTGATGAAGAAGTTCCAGTGCAAAATGTACTTGAGATGTGTAATACCCTATCATTTCTGTCAAAGTATACTTTGTCTTGACAAACTTCGGTTCAGATCATGGTATTCTAACATACCTAGGTATCTACCAATCCAATTCAAGCAAATCACATACAGTCGACAGCTTGGGTCAAGGGGAGCAACTGCCCCGCACCCGCCGCCAGATCTAGCAGTCATCTCGTCGGGTGCTCCACCGAAACGTCGTGAGCTCTTCATGCTTCCATCAAGATCCATCCTTGCCTCGGCGCATACCGCCACTGTTTAATCAGCACGGCTCTATTGAACCTGCCTGTGGTTGCATAAGCCCACGACTAAACCAAGCGAGGACTGACAATCTATTCTCCCGTTTGGCCTTCGCCAAAGGTTACAATTGCTCATGTCTTGATATCTTCCAAGTTCAGCTTTAGCACCATCCAGAGCGCTCCACTGCTCCACTAAAGCTCAGACTCCGCCAGTGACCACGTCAACGTCACTGAACAATTAGTCCGCCTGCCGCTCGCGAACTTGTCTTCTCTACTTTGACATACATGCAGCATTAATACGTTAGCATACCATTCTTCGGTAAGACCACCGTCACGGCTCGATTCTCTCGCAGCTTTCCTCCAGACGAACCAGTAGCCAGGATGACGGCAGACTTCAAGTTGTCAGCGCAGCTGCTGGGCCATGAAGCAGATGTACGTTATTTGACGAGTTAAAAACTTCCGATTTGGCTCTTAATGATTCACCTGCTAATTACCGATTTCCAGGTGCGAGCTGTTGCCTTCGCGTCTCCCGATGTTGTCCTTTCTGCCTCCAGAGACTGTACCGTTCGCAAGTGGTCTCGAGGGCCGCAAACACCACCGTCTTTCGAAGGGACTCTCGTAAGCCGTGGCTCCGAATATGTCAACTCCGTCGTCTTCTATCCGGCATCTTCCGAATTCCCTAATGGGCTTGTCATATCCGGTGGCAAGGATACAGTCATCGAAGTCAAGTCTCCCAATGCCGCTTCCACCGACCACGCCGAGCGATTATTAATTGGACACGCGCACAACGTTTGCACTTTGGATGTGGCTCCCGAGGGCTCATATTTAATATCTGGCGGATGGGATGGTCAGGCTCGTGTTTGGAACCTGCAAAAATGGGAAACTGCTTTAATGCTCACCGGCCATGAAGACAAGGCAGTGTGGAGCGTGGTGGCTCTCGACGACAAAACAGCAGTTACAGGATGTGCCGACAAGAGCATACGCGTATTCGACCTCAGCAAAGCGAGGGCAGGCGAGGTGGAACCAAAGTCTACGATTTACACGCCTGACGTGGTTCGAGGTCTGTGTAAGGTCCCCGACAATCACCCCAGCGGTGCCGATATTGCGAGTGCGAGTAACGACGGAACGATCAGACTGTGGAAGCTAAACGGCCAACAAGTCGGCGAGCTGCATGGACATGACAGTTTCGTGTACAGTCTGACCAGTCTGCCCTCTGGTGAGCTGGTTAGTGCTGGGGAGGATCGCACGGTCCGCATCTGGAAAGGCTCCGAATGTGTCCAGACAATCACACATCCAGCCATCTCCGTGTGGACAGTAGCGGCCAACCCTGTGACTGGCGATATAGTTACAGGCGCCAGCGATGGTGTTGCGAGGGTTTTCACTCGGCGACCGGATCAAGTGGCCGACAAGGAAACTCTCGTTGAATTTGAATCGTCTGTCAAATCTTCCGCTATTCCCCAGCAGCAACTAGGCGGCATCAACAAGGAGAAACTTCCTGGTCCAGAATTTCTTACAACTAAGGCTGGCACCAAAGAAGGCCAGGTGCAAATGATTAAGGAAGAAAATGGCAACGTCACGGCTCATACATGGTCCATGAGCCAACAGCAGTGGGTTAACGTCGGTACTGTCGTTGATGCTGCGGGAAGTACCGGCCGAAAGGTTGAATACAACGGCAAATCGTATGACTACGTGTTCGACGTCGACATCGAGGACGGCAAACCACCGTTGAAGTTACCATACAACCTGTCCGAAAATCCATACGAGCGAGCCACCAAGTTCCTCAACGACAATGAGCTACCGCTGAGTTACTTGGATAATGTAGCTAATTTCATCACGCAAAACACGAAAGGGGCGACTTTGGGGCAGACGGACAGCTCCGGTCCAGATCCATATGGCTCAGAAGCACGATACCGTCCCGGACAGTCAGAACCGTCTCAACCAAAAGTCTTGCCGCAAAAGGAGTATTTGAGCATCTCGGCTGCTAAATACGAAGGTATGTTCATAGCCACGTCTTCACATCTGGGGTTTTTCGACGCTAATTATGTTGCATAGCCATGTTTACCAAGCTTTTAAACGTCAACAAAACCTTGATTTCATCGGGCCGCAAGGACGCGGCGTTGAATCCGGGCGAAGAATCGGTCTTGCAATCCCTGCGTGAGGCACTTGAGGGTTCTCGGCCGATTCCAGTGAAATCATTGGACCTGGTTGCGAAGATGGTAACGGCTTGGCCGTATGGAGACCGTCTCGCCGCTCTGGACCTACTGCGCTGCATTGCGAGATTTCCCTCGGTAGCTCAATACTCGGACTCAGAATACGGCTCCGCTCTCGACCTGGCAATCAAATGCTCAATCACGAGTGAGGCTCCACCAAACGAGAACGCCGTCATGATGGGTGCACGAACAATCGCCAATTTGTTTGCTACCGTTGATGGTCGAAGCTTGATAAGCACTCAAGCTAACAACGTCATCGGGTACCTTGAGCGCGTAGTTGGCGCCAAGGGATCAGAAGCGATTGGCAAATTCAATCGCAATGTGATGATTGCGGTCACCACGACAGTGCTGAATCTATCTATCTTGGTCAGCAAGGAGAAATTGTTAGCTCCAGAGCAGAGGCGGCGACTGATTGTTCTGCTGGGAGCTGTGCTTGATGGACAAACGGACTCGGAGGTTCTATATCGTGGCTTGGTTGCATTGGGCACCTTATTGACCTCATCGAAGGAGGTGGCTAGCGGATTGGCCGTGGGTGCTTGGATTCGGGGCGCACAGGATCGTGGCGCTGAAGATAGAGTGAAGGGAGTAGCGAGGGAGTGCCTGGCTGTGGCGTAGTGGACCGTGTTTTGTCACATAGAAAATGACGTTTATGAATAGATTCATGATATCTTACAACATCCATAAGTACCTAGGCGTGCTTACATGTGCCACAGGTCGTAGTCGCCCCTTAAGAAGCCATTGTATACTTCAAAGCTCTTGCAGATATCTGTCAGTCTCAATGCGCACACCAATCCAGTCAAACATGTGATGAGTGATATCTTAGATTAAATGCTAGTATGATATACCATCCAGCGCCTTACTCCAAAGCCCATGCGGCTCGTTGATCCCAGTACCCAATCAACCAAAGAACAAATTAAACATCAACGCCAATTTGTCAAGGCTCCCAGCCAGTCTTCGTCTCATTATTTACAGAACATCTTTGTTTTCTCGACTGGATCTACAGCAAAGCCAACATGCCGGCCGCGAGGAGGGGTACGTATCCCATCCAGCTGATGGCCTGTAGCGAGGTGGCTCCGTTCTGGATGTAGGCGTCGCTGCCGGAATTCTTGGTGGCAATGGTGTACATGTCTGCGAAGCCAATATCTGTCGAGTTGAAGCAATTTGTCTCGTTGACGAGGCCGATCTTGGGGTCGCCGGGCTCGGCGAAGATGATGTCGACGCACTACAAAACGAGTGGTTAGTATCTAGTTCATGTCATATGCAACCCAGGTCTTTTTCAGGGTGCTCTTGTGGTTCAATGTAGATAATACATACCGAGTATAGTGAAGCGCCGTGTTGCGCCAGCTCGACGAGCTGAATAGTCGCCAAATCACCGGCCTTGACACTCGCGTTCACCGGCAACGGTATTTGCGGCAAGCAGATGGTGCCGGGGTACGGGTTGTTTGTAGGACCCTGGATGGTGAACGGGTGAACCATGGGGTTGGACATGTTCTCGGGACCATGATCGGGACCATCGGTACCAAATCCAAGGTTGACGTAGATGACGGCGAGGGAGTGGCCTCTGAACCAGCCTGGTTGGAAGGCGAGAGCGCCGCCGGTAATCGGCCAGTATGTTCGGTTCTTGGTGGTGCCAATTCCACCGCCTTATTCACGATGTTAGCAATGTGAATCCTTCCGCAAAGAAGCATTTTAAAGTCATGGCGAGATGGATCAAATAGTAGACAACGTACATGGATACATCCATTGCATGCCGTATGGGTATGTGTCATTTGTGATGAGAGAATTGCCTCTCCAGCCGGGATATGAGATGACGGAGTGGGCGGATGTGAGCGCTGCGAAGGCGAGAGCCAGCACGATGGCGAACATGGTGGAGGACGAAGTCTAAGTGATGATCTGAAAGAGCACCGCGAAGGGTTTGGCACAAGGCCGATTTTATCCTCTGCTTCGATGACAGTGAATACCTCACGATACAAATGTGAGTTGGAGGGCGGTCGATGTGGGATTCGTCGTCGTAGCCTGGGCCAGCCTAGCTACCAGAAAGAGACAGCAACAATTATAAAAACGAACCGCAGGCGAACTTGTCAAAGACAGCCACAACTTGACTCTCAGTGAACAAAAAAGCTATGAAGATCAAAAAAAGATGAGAAGAGGGGCGGCTACGAAGGAGGTCGGGGTCAAGGTTCGTTAAAAAGGGCCTGGTTCCTCACGACCAGCTTCCTCTTGGCCCAGGACCATCGAGACGCCCGTTTGTATGCATGCATGGGATGGGTGTGTTCAAGCGGGAACTACGATTGGGGAACAAGGGCGATTCTATGGTTGTACATTGCGACGCTGTCCCACGCAGAAAACGGGCTGGCAAAGTGAGGAGAAAGAGGCATGGGCGAGCAATGAGAAATGCAATGGGCCCGTCCGGCACACATGGACCGGTGGCACCCTTGATTGAAGAACGGGGGTATCATTGGGTGGTGATTTGGGATAGATCCAATCAGGTCTGCTGGGCCGGCGGTTGCAGCTGCGAGTTGTCGATGTCCATCACCTGGATGTGACTTGAGTGAAAGACGCCTGAGCTCGAAGTTGACGCTTGGATGGGCATTCGAGGGGTCCAGGGATTCCCAGGGACGGGCAGTGGCGGGTTGAGAGCTCTGGTTGGCCCGAATGCCTGCGTGTTAAGCGCCCGGGTGAGTAGGGTGGGTGGGGCGGGTTTAAGCTACGGCCAATGGGGACGAGGGTGTAGCGGCGGGAGTGATGGCTGGGCGGATGGCTGGCACCTGGCACTGGCTGGAGAAATCTGCTTGACACAGACACAGAGCCAGAGCATGCGCAGAGAGAATGGAACTGACATGGCCGGCCAGACATGAACTGCAGTTGGGCCTTTTGATGCTGCAACTAAATAGGCGGACCGGACCAAAAGTTTCTTCACGATGCGACCTGCGCGTTGGCATGTTGGTCGATGATTCGGCCGGCCCCCAATCTTCGGGTGGCGAGCCGACGTTGGCTTGTTCGTCGGCGCGATGTGAGGTGATGGTGAAGTGGGGATATGCAGATGCAGAGAGCATGGTACGAGACAACACCATTCGAAGAGTAGATTCTGGTCGACCTAGACTGAACTCTAGTTGTGATCAAAAGTCGCATAACAGTAATTTAAAAAAAAAACTATAGTGTATTTTCTATCAATCCAAGGACAAAGATGCTTCAACTGACTAGAGTGCTGATGTTCCTCTCATTCTGCCGCAGTGACCATGACCTACCCTGTAGATTTTTCACGACTTCAAATTTCTCCACCATCACGAGATGAACACATTCACAATGATCAAGCGAAATACAACTCATAACCACTGCTGCACCGCCCCGCGCACATCTCTACCAAAAATGACCGAATCAACCCCATCAAAACCACACACCACCTCACCCTCACATCACGACCAAGAATGGTCCTTCGTCAAGCCCAAAAAAGGACGACCAAAAAAACCTCCCCAGGTCCCCTCATCCTCACTAGCAACACGTACCGGCCCCCTCCGTTCCCTCGCAGACATCACATCCGAATACCACCGCCTCCGTCAAGACTTCCCCTCCAAACCACTATGCCACTCCATCAAACGGCTCATCAGAGACCACGCGCGCACATGTGCACCCGTCAAGAAAGCAATATGTTTCGGCATAGGCACGTTTGATCCCGCTGATGGAGGGTGGGAGGCTAAGAAGAGGAGGTATACGCAATTGCTGACGTTTGAGGCTATTATCTTTGAACTTGGTATGTTTTCTCATAACCATACTGTTCGGAAAAAAAAAGAAACAAAAAAGAGGAAAAACCAAACAAACTAACACTATGCAGAGTCAATAACGCAGTTAAAAATAGAATGCACATTCCAAGAACCCCTCTTCACAAAAGCAGACACAGCGTTCCTCCAAAACCAAGGATATAAAGTCGTACAGGCCCCAACAGCAAATCAGTCCGCCACGAGCGAAACATTTCTGTACGGAATCCATTTATACAGGCCTTTGTACGCGGAGGCCTTGGCGGGGGAGTTACCGGCTTTGTTCGTGGGAACAGGGTGGGATACATGGGATCAGTACGTATACTTTTATCTGAAAAAATTGTGACAAGGGATGCTAATTTGCAGACTTATGGTGCCGATGGACGATTTACAGGGCATGAAGACGATGGATGAGGAGTATACCAAGTTGGAGTTTCCGAGGGAGGGGACGGTGTTTAGTAGTACGGTTTTGTATTGGAGGGGAAATGGAGGGGGTGTGAAGAGGCAAGATGGACCTGGGGATGGGGATGAGAAGATTGAGAGAGAGGATGGGGGTGATTGCTCTGACGACGGTGAGAAGGACGTGGAAAGAGGGGATGGTGACTGCTCTGAAGAAGCTGAGAAGGAAATCGAAAGGGAAGATGGTGGTAATTGTCCCGGAGAAGCTGAGAAGGAAGTTAAAGGGGAAGATAATGATAATTGCTCCGAAGAAGCTGAGGAGGGAGTCGAAAGGGAGGATGGTGGTGATTGTTCCGAAGAGGCTAATAAGGCAAAGTAATGTGCCTGAATCAGAGGAAAGCATAACACATGAGAAAACGTATATAGAACAGACGAGGGAATGTGCTCCATCACATAGCGTGATGAACACAGCTACAAATGAATGACTCACTTCATCGCAGATACGAAATGCCATCACGAAAACGTACCAAAGCGTCTACTAAAACCTTCACGAAAAAAGTACTGAAACCTCTTTATTCATCTATCCATGCATCATGCTACGTCCCTCCATGCTACCTAACAATAAACGGGACAAAAAGCAAACACCATGTTCCTCCTCATCAACCAATAACCATAAAAAAAGCCCGTATATGCTCCAAGAAACAATAAAGTTATACACAGAGGCCTCCACCCTGAAGTTTCCCAAACGCCCGATCAATAAAACAAAGTTACAAGACACATCTAACACACGAATGCGCAGATGGAAATCCCGACTGTGAGCCAAGACGGTTGTGAAGAAAGATGTCGTGTGCGTCAAGGGGGTATATTTTCGAAAAGCCACGATACCACAAGCTGAATGCTTGGGAGTAAAAATGTGTGAGATGGAAAACTTGCGTATCCTCAAGATGACACAAATACCTCTCACACAGTCTTCCCGCCAGTCCGGGATCTTGACGCCCGGCTTGAGCTTGCGGTTCACGTCCATCAGTCCCCACTTGTCCTCCCACTCTTTGTCCTTCTCGTTGAATCGAATCTTCCACGGCTCGTCGAATGCCTCAAACCAAAAGTAGTTTGTGCCGTTAGTCAAAGCCTGGCATACCCAGTCCTCCATGAACTGGTTCATGCCGTCGATGCTGGCGACCGCGCCGGGGGTCGATGATGTGCACACTGGTGACTCGCCGCAGTCTTTGCCACCCGCGCTGGGCCACCCTGTTTCAGAAATAATATTTTTTGAAGTATCTGATTTCCAAAATTGCTTCTCCTTGCCGGTCCAGAAACTGTATGTCCATGCTGCGGCCTTGTCTGCCGCTACGCCCGCAAAGAAGGGATGGATATTGGCCATGATGTAGTCGCTCTTAGCGGCGAGGCCGTCTGTCCAATCGTCACCCAGATCTGATGATGCAACTGGAAGCTTAATGTTCTTGCTGGTCAGGTTGGTGCGAACGCCATCTAGCACGGTTCCGAGCTCTGTCACAGTCATTTCTTTGCGGAACAAGATTTCGTTGGCAACAATAATGCCCTCAAAAGGATCGGCGCCGTACTGGTCGAGAATATCCCACATCTGCGCCAACTGTCGTGTATTCGTCGTTGTGTTCTTATCCTGCCATACGCCGAGCCAAACTTTGACGTCGTTCTTAAGCTGAAGTTTATCAATGGCATGAATTACCATTTGTGTTTGATTGCAATCGGTGCCATACAGTCGGATCTTGTTTGTCAACTGGCTGAGAAAGGCGACATCGCGAGTGATGTTGTTCTGCGAGGGCGGGTTATGCATGCAGTCGGGGTACTGCGTGTTCAGGGGTGTGTAATCCATGCCGGGGAAAACCTTGTGCAGGTCCTTGTTGTTCATGAGCGCCTTGATTTCAGAACTGTTGATATCGAGATCGCCATTCTTCTTCGAGTCATCTGCGGCTGACTGTCCACCGCCTCCCGATTTCTTGTTGCCCGCAATCATACTGCCGACAACACTTCCAATAATGGTGCCTGCAACAACCAGGAAGACGATGATAATGACTGCCCACTTCCATTTCTTGCTGCGGCCACCACTATTCTTCGACATCCAATTTCCGGATTTTTCGCGGCCCATTTCTGAGTCGGCGCGATTATGGCCTGCAAGTGTGAGCTTAATAAACGTACCAACCAAAAGGAATGATCATCATTGCTCTTGGATGCCGACTTACCACTGCGTCCCGAAGCGCCCCCTGCCGCCGCTGCCGCCCCAATTCCCACTGCACCAGCACCAGCAGCGGCGGCACCGACTTCTGGCCGTACCCTGTCAGAATGTGGCAGACTAAGCATCGAGTTGCGCTGGCTGTGTCTTCCGTAATGCAGACCACCATCGCCATCGTCGGCGACTTCGTGAGGGTTCACTACTCCAAAGCTGGCGTCATGATATCTGTGTGATGCGGATACTCCTTGATAAGGGTCGTCTGCGTATGATTCAGTAGCAAAGCTTCGCATGCTTCGTGCTGGAGAGTGAGTGGCAGATGGCGTGCCAAATGGATTCAGACTGGAGCGAGAGCCCTGTTCTGGAAGCTGATGCTGCCCGGGAGGACTGCGATTGTAGACGGTTTCTGGCGCATAACCCCCAGGCTGTGAGCTATGGTACCCACAGCTGGATGTACTGGGATATTGTGCTCTTGATGGCGGAGGAGGCAGCTGGCTCGAGCCGTCTCTCATGGCTTCAATCCCGCTTTCGCGGGCATTCTGATCAGCGACATTGTAGGCAATGCTAGCCATGCCGCCAGCTGCACGTTCGCTAAAGTTGTCTGCCCCAGGAGTGATGTTGCTCTGCGCTACATGCTGCGCATAGGGTTGGCCTTGGGCATTTCGGGCAGGCTCTCGACCGTATGCGGAAAAGTCGTTGTGTTGAGGAGGCGGCGGCGGCGGCGCTGCGTCTGCGCGATCGTAACCATAACCCCCAGAAGAAGAGCTGTCATGTTCTACATATGGCTCGTAGGTCTGATATGATTGTTGCTGATGCATTCCGCCGTGCGTATGAGTGTCCTGTGGGTGACGGGAGGAGCTGTGATCGTAGTAGGACGACTCTTCGTTGGAATATCCGTAGTCATAACCGTTTCCAGCGTCTCTCCTGGGCGTCTCACCATATCTGTGTGATCCATCCAGAGGCTCCCTCTCATAAGGGTCGCCCCTCGGATAGCGCTGCATAACGGGCAAAGATGCTCGATGATCGTATTGCGAGGGAACGAATTGGCGGGTCGGATCGTCAGGGAAACCCAAGGGCGATCAAGTGCTCGTGCGCAGGGCGAAGAAAATCGTCAGCAGCTGCACAAGCACTTGGTGAGGGTTGTGTATGTAAGCGTGCTTCAGGTCGGCGCTGTCCTCCAAACTTGTGGGATGCTGCAAGATAACAAAGGCGTTTCGTTTTTGGTGGTGGTGGTGATGTGTCCGATTGAAGATGCAACAGTGCCAAGGGGCGGAACTGCAGGATCGGATTGCCTACGAGAGGTGCAGATTGCGCATTCCAGCAGGAAGCAGAGAAAAAAATTCGAGTCGCTCCTCGGGAGAGTTTCTGCGGCCGCAGAGAGAGTAAATCGTCTTGATGAATCGGTGGTGGTGTCGTCACCGTACTGACTGTTGGCGGCTAGTGCGACTGGAGTATGGTCGTCGCCGCGGTGATGGGGAACGAGGCCCAATTTTGGCAGCGGTGGTTGGCTGTTGCTATTGCTCGTAAGCGTGGCCCCAACAGCACTGGGATGGCAACCAGCCAGTACGAAGCGGTGGCAGCCGAGCGACGAGGCAACACCGTCAGTCGAGGTGACGAGATACGAGTTTCTCTTGGTGTTGTTGGCGAGTGAAGCCGTCCCGCGTGCGAATGAATGCTTTGCAAGAAAGAAAGATGGACGGCGTGGAGAGGGCAGGAGTGAAGGAGACCAGAAACAAGAAACAAGAAAGCGAGGAGCGCCCACACACATGCAGCCACGGACTCTCGCTGCGCCTTTTGCTGGGGGGAGGCTGAGACGACGCTGGGGCCAACCCACTGCCAGTCGATTCAGTCCACAAAACGGTGTCCGAGTGACCTGCCACCTGCCTGCCACCTGCCCCAATCTGACGGCCGGGATGTCCCAGCCTGTCCATTGTCCATTGTCCTTTGCCCGTCCGTCGTGTCTCTGTCACGGGAAGTTTGTTCGCATTTCCCATTCCCCATCGAATACGAGACTACACCAGACAATGCGACAAAGATGCGACGTCGGCCTGCCTGAACGCACTCACTGACTCTTGCTAATTGCGCGCAGAGCTAATACGATTTCTCGATGATTTAGAATGCTACGCGCGCCGCGAACGTGCTTCTGTCGTGGAGCTAGAAACGGTGTTTCCTATCACAACTTCTTTCTTGCTGATGTGGAAACACAATGCCACCGTTCCAAGCTGCCCGAACACTCCTCCAGTACACGTCGTATTCCCTTTGATGGTGGGAGGGAATTCTGGGCCCTGCTCGGTTAGCCCCCACTGGGTGGCCAAACCAGGGACACGGGGATGAGATTCCCATGTTGGAAACTCACGCTTATAGCACATGGCTGGTGGTTTTTTGCATAGATCTCCACGATGAGACACATAAAACGGACAACCGAGCGAATGAACATCTTACTGCTGTGAACGGTACGAAACTTTCCATGGGCTGGAAATTTAAAAGATGGCCCTGGTACGACATCCTGGATTTCCACTGTTCTGGAGCCGTGGCCGTGTTGTCACGACATACCTAATTCTCACGGCTCGCTGACGCATCTACAGATCCACGAAAAGTACTGACCACTTCTTGTCTGTCTTCATGAAGATATCTCAAAGGGCGCCCGTGATTGGATAGTCGCGGATGTCGGGCTTCCGAGATTCTTAATGAGAGCATGTACTTGAGCACGGAGATTCTGGCTGGTGACTTCAAAGCGAGAAGGCTTGGGAACACAGCCACAGTTAAGCTCACAGTTTATTTTTGGGTATGTCCTGAATGGAAGTGACTAAAACCTGCAGACTAAAAAGACGCACCATCGCGAACGACCTCGTAATCCATGATGACGGGTAACCCCGCGGCCATTCCGCCACTACTCAAACCTTGAAAAAATTGGCCACATCGTGTGAACCGGAGCCGCTAGGACGGTGCCTAGCTGCTACATTGTTTGTTCAAGGCTTCTCTGGCTCTTATTACTCCGCCTCGACCTCCCTCTGCTGTCAAATTCAATACTTCAGCCTATTGGCCACTGTGCATGAAATTCCCAATCGTTCAAACGGCCTTATGAAAGCAAATCCGAAGAAGAAAGGCAATGAATCAGTGCCAATTGCGAGGGGGAAAATGATTATTGTCGGCGTTAGCAGGACCAATCGCCTACTTCGTGCTTCCCACACTACGCAGTTCCAACGGCGCCAACCACGGTCGGTTCATCAGATTCTCACCCGGATGAGTTTTGGCATTGGTCATGCCGAGAAACCTCAGGCTCCGACCTGGGCGAAACTCTATATTATACTGTGGCAAAAAGGGCGAAAAGTATTAGGAACTCTGATCAGTTCATTTTAGATGTTTTTGTTTTGTTTTATTGTCTTTACTCTTTTCCTTTTTCCAGGAAGACGCTTGGTAGCCGTTGGAGTGTAGCATATCCTTGGGATGGCTTGCAGGGACATGAGACTGCAAATGCAACAGACTAATTTAAAGGACCTCTCCTTGCGTACGCCTACCGCACTCAGGCTGTCAGACCAGCTCAACCAAGTCACAGATCGACGTCCTGGCCACGGCCGAGGCTGGCAATTTATAATAACCCAGGTCCATTCCAACTGACGTTGGCTGTCTCCATTGTTATTGCTCTTGGAGTGAGTAACATTCCCAAGCACAGGATTGCGCACATTAACGCCTTACACACCCACACTCCCTAACAACGGAAGCGTCTGCCGAAGTCGACAGCGCTCGTGGACGAAAATCACCTGCAATTCTCCGCTCTGTCGCCCGTGGTACACATCATTTAAACCATCACAACCCATTAAGCTTGGGCTGCCTGGCACTTACACCGAAGATCACAAAGCTACGAACAAACGCATTCACAAACAAATATGACTGACCGCTACAATCGCTTGCTATGTATGGAGTGCACATTTGATGGACGAGCTCGATCCCAGGGCCATTTCGCAATGCATTCACCCTAAGAAGTTGGAGGTCCGTTGGTTCGGATGGCGCTCCGTGACGCTAGGTCCTAATTACTTGCTTGCACAAGAATCTTTCCCTGACTAGTACGACGTATCCAGGCATAGAGTCGTGAGTTTCCCTCTGCACAACTATCTCACAGACAAGGTCGATATACGAGTCTGTATGCTCACGTTAAAAAATTTAGTTAGTGAGATGCTGGCATGGATTGAATGCGCCGCAGCTCGGTGAGCTCATCGGAACGTGCTCGTCATCGCTCTTTCGCTCTTCCTCTGCTTCGTACACCGAGAGGGCCATCATACCAAGTGAAGATGGTATGGAGTCTGGGGCAAATCGCTCAGGGCACATCGCTCGCGGCAGGCAAGCCGGCGGAGCGGAGCGGACGAAGCTGGATGAGGGTCCTTGGCACACTTCGGTCCCCAGAAGCCATGCGCCGCTTGGGCAAGATATCAATAGTCTGGGCGTTCTTGTGCTGATCATTGTGCCACAATTCCGTCAGGGTTGCGGTTGAAGATGCTAACTTCTAAAATAAGCCTTGCCCTCCCATCCTTGAAATCGCTGATCAGATTTATCATTTGAGATAATCCTCCTGATCTCTGGTCCCAGTACCCGATGCTGGCTAGCGGTATATTTGATATATTTCCTGGTCTATCCAAGTACCCAATCAATCCAATAGAGTTGCTAGTGTAACATAGCTTATCCTAGCTTCTCCTTGCGATTTCGCTAGCCAGCAGGGCATGGCCGCACCACCACAATAGGAGTTGCCGAACTGACATTCCTGCCGAGCCCTCTCACACGTGGCTGGGAAGCATGAGGATCCGTCAAGGCAGATCTAATCATAATCCTCGCAAGCCGGTCATGATGTCTTCATCTGCAAGTAGATACCAGCTCGCACCAAGCCCCCAATTCCCCTTTCGTTCCGCGGTGCAATCCTGGCCACCCTGGAAGACGCGGCTAAGACTCAGTGGGTGGGAGACTAATAATCCTTAGCCCCAGTGAGCCCCGACCGTAATGACAACATGGGCAGATATCGTTCGAATTATTGGAACACCGCATTGCGCCCCTAGTCCTATGAGGTCACTGTCGATAATCTATACATACAGCACATTGCAAGGGCGGAACTAAAACAGCGGCGAGGGGTTGGTCTGCAGTTCCCTTCGTCGACCCATGGAGTTGCGTCGCAGTTCACAATCATGCTTGGGCGAAAGCCGAAGACAACGGCCGAAAGAGTGCCGCAGAGCCGCAATTAGTGGCCTTGATCTTCGTCTTACCTGCCGCTGCGTCTGGACTGAATTATGTTCCATAAATTTCACCGCGCCAATCAAGTACTTGGCGCACCGCGCAACATTCGCCAGGGTACCTGGGGCCGCTGTGGTGCCATTCGCGCCGGCTGAATGCGCATTGAGTATAGATAGGCGACACGACACGACGGGCAAGGCAGTATTATATCGCAATTGTCCGTTGAGCCTTGGGCATGGTTCAGGATTTCTCCGTCTGTCTCTCCACACAGGCTGGACTTCTCTCACCGTTGCAGTGTGCCGCGCTCAGTATACCGTGAAGCCGGGAAGCATTGTGTCCGAGCTGCATCATGGACACATCGATCCTGCCTGGTTTTCACGATGGGTGCACCTTTTCATCTTAGCCCAAAGCTAGTTGCTAGCAGCCTGGGAATAAAATATCCAGCGCCAGCACATCCACGCCTTCTCGGTATAGTAGAGGCAGACTAGCCCCCGAAGGCTCCGCCGCCTTCAACGTTCCTATCAGACTCCACCACACTTTGTCCACTTGCCAAGCAATGAGTCTTGCTGTGCCTAGTCTGATGGCCCAAAAGGGGAGCCGCTATCACATATCCAAATACACACAAGAGTGCCCCGGCCGACTTAGTTCGGGCTCTCCCCGCCATATTCTTCATGGTTGGACTTCAACTCGTGCCCCCCAGGGCCCGTTTACCGAGTCAGCACATCTGAATGCCCGTCATACATGCCCTGTAAGGCCAGCGCTTCCTAAATTGAGCGTGTTGCCGGTGCTCGCGGTGGCGTTTTTGGCTCATTAATTGATTGAACCTCATCTTCTTCTACCTTTTACACTTCGTCCTACTTAAGTGGCAGGCGATTTCGTTAACGTCTGTCTCTGCTTTGCGACCGTTGGGCCTGCGCTAAGCATCACCTATCACGATCTCGTACCCCTCGTCGTGCTTGTTGCTGGTACTCCTTCCGTCATCCAGCATACCTAACATACATGCATGATCCCGCGTGAGCCGGCTCACCGAGACGCTTGACTGGAGCCGCTCGTTTCATGTGTGGCGAGAGAAGCTTCAGCTTCGCCGCCAACGCCCCGTCATGGAGATTCAATTTTCTATTCCATTAAACCCTGCTAGGAAGAGTGGTTCTTCCGAGTAAGTTGGCCGTCGAACAATGTCTCTTCACCACCCGCCCGGGCTCTGATTCGGTGGATGGCATATAGTGTTTTCATTAAGCCGCTTCACTGCTGACAATCAATGTACTGAGGTAGACCATCTGCCACTTCAACGAAGCAAACAGCTGTGGCAGGGCGTGGAACGACACATAGATTTGCACTTGAATCTAGAACGAGGCATACGCGGCGAAGTTCAACCCGCGCCAGAACTGGATGTAGCACCTGTAAGTCAAGACTACCAGAAGTTAAACCACTTGCGCTTGAATCATGGATTGACATAGCTAACGTATATAATTTTGACAATTAGGCAAGTAAGTCTTTGCTTGGTAATCTATCGTTCTCGCTTTGCAATCCCAAATTCGTGTGGATGTGCACACACTTAATGCCTTTCAATAACCAACACCGTTTTTCCAGGAAGCGCCACGTCAAATGCGACGAAACAAGACCAGCATGTCTAAACTGTCTCAAGTGGCGTGGCTACTGCAACGCTTACAACGAACCAACAGATGCTGCTCAGTCTTCAACCTCGCCCTCGGCATCCTCCCGGAACATAATCGCCAATAAGGATGCAAAGCTTATTCATACGAAGAAAGCGCCGCTTTTGATTACGGAACCAGATGTCAACACAGTTCGATTCTCCACCGCCGAGCAGAGAGCGTACTTCGATGAATGGGCTGGCTTATCCGTGACCTTTCTAAGTGGTGGGCTGAATCAAACACGTTTATGGACAGCGACTATGCCTCAGGTGACTTTGGAGGAACCCACGTTACGCTATGGTGCCATGGCTGTTGGAGCTTTGCGGAAAGCATATGAAATCGAGAGCCCATCGACAGAAATCAGGAACGAAAATAAACACTATCTGAACGCAGTCATTTACTACTGCGAAGCCCTTCGGCTTCAATCGAAAGCGAAACCAACCAGAGAAGGCTTGCCGACCGCGTTGCTATCATCGCTATTGTTCATTTGTTTCGAAGCTCAGCGGGGGAATATGCCAGCTGCTTTGAAGCATGTAACCCATAGATTCAGCACGTTGAATGAGCTGGCGGCGTGTACTGACCTTGCGCCTGGTTTGGTGAGCATTGCCCAAGCACCACCATCCTTGGTACAGGAGATTCTAGATTGCTACAAACCACTGGAACTACAATCGAGATCGTTCATGGGATCATACAAAAAATTCTTTTTTCCTCCGAATCCAAACTCTTCTGGACGAGGAGCATCACCAGTTCCTCCAACACAGTCAGTTACTCCTGTGGCAACCACTCCACCAAGTCATTCATACATGGGCGGTGGTGGTCCTGCGCCTCAAGTGAGTCCTGCTGCGAGTTCAGACATGTCGGGGACCGTCGATACCAGCAAAAATTCCTCGGTTCAACCGGCTACGCCTTGGCAAAGTCCGCCGGCCATGGCAGCAAGCACATCTATCCACACAGGTCTTCCCAGCCCTCAGAGTCAAAGCAGCAATCCTGCCACTCCGCAGTATTCATCGCCGGCGGCAGCCCGTCGATTTGGGTCCATTGCCCCGTTCACGAAACATTCTCCCTACTTTCGACCACGCCAGTCTAGCATCACCACACTCGACAATCTTCCACCAACATTTAGAGACCTGGAAGAAGCGCAAGGATATTGGA
>AFRD01000265.1:0-47346 GCA_000222875.2 Periglandula ipomoeae IasaF13
AGGCACGCGCCAGTCAATGTGGAGAGCCCTGGACTTGACTCGGTGCTGGTGCATTTTGAGCCAGATGCGCCTAGGCTAAGTTGGTACATTCGAAATCGCATCCATCAAATCAGACAAACCATAATTATGTCGCGCAGCTCTCGCCCAAGAAAAAAGTTGAGAGAGCGAACAAAGGTGAGCCGCAGTGTACTGGTTCTCTCCTGTATTGCTCTCCCATTCCCCGCACTCGACATGCGATACGATACGCGGACACACCCCGTTGATTTTCAGTAGGAACAGGAGGACGAATCCAATAACGGTAAGACCCCCGATACTCCCACGGTTTTGCCTGAGAGGCGGCAGAATCGCGGATATACTCAAGCTTTGCAATTGCGCATTTTCACCTTGGAAATTATCTGATTCGGGCGCTTGCCATGAATGGAGCTGCCCAGCCTACTACCAGAATCTGGGGCCCCACGAACCAAGCCTCGCTGCAGGCCATGACGTGCCCCCTTTGTCCACATCAGGTCTGCTCCTCAACTCGCTGTCGACTTCCCCGAGCTGGAGAAGGGTCTTCTCCGACACTCAAAACTTGGCTGACCACCACGAACCTGTTCCATTCCCCACGGGGCGACTGATGATACGACTTCTAAATGGAGCGGCTAGCATTTCTAGCGGCCCCATTTGACACGCCATGATGCCGTCAACAACGTCGTATTCCACCGTCGCCAAGATGCATCTCGGCAGTCCATTACGCGAATTACCAGCCTACTGTCGGGCTCGGTCTTTGGACTACAAATTGACGACATGACCGCCGTTTCCATGGCTGTGAAGACACTACTTGACATTGTCGCACCAAAAAACATACCACAAGCCCATCACGATTGATTCAAAATATAGACGTCGCTGAGCAAGTGGCAGTCTGTCTTTACCATGAGACTCGGTCCGCTTTTGCTGTCCAACTTGACAGCTTTGAGTAGCCTTATCGCAGGCGCTCAAGCTGCGATAGACCCTTCGCAATTCAAGGGATATGTCTTCGCATACTTCACAGGGAACACCATCGAGGGAGAAAAGATTTACCTAGCAGCCAGCCAAGGGAATGATGCCCTCAACTGGGTAGAACTGAACGGCGGCAAGCCAGTCCTTTCCTCGACCAAGGGTACCAAAGGACTTCGAGACCCATTCATCATCCGATCTCATACTGGCGACAAATTCTTCCTTATTGCTACGGACTTATCCATCGGAAGTGGCACGTCATGGGGCGACTCTGTCCGCAAGGGAAGCCGGTATCTCGAGGTTTGGGAGTCCAAAGATCTCGTCAGCTGGTCGGAGCAACGGCATATCCTTGTTTCCCCAGAAACAGCAGGCAACACATGGGCACCGGAGGCATACTGGGACGATGACCTTGGCAAATACATAGTCTTCTGGGAATCTTCGCTCTACAGCGAAACTGACCCCGACCACACGGGTACTAGCTATCATCGAATGCTCTATGCCACAACCACCGACTTCGTCACTTTCAGTGAGCCCAAAATATGGCAGGATACAGGAAAGTCCAGAATTGACTCGACAGTCCTACAAGACGGAGATGTCTACTATCGATTTACAAAAGATGAGGCCTCGACAACCGGATGCACTGACATTCTTGAGGAGAGCTCCACCAACCTCACGGCTCCGATGACAGGATGGCGCCAAATCGCAACTTGAATCGGCAAGAAGGCAGGAACTGCTGCAATCGAAGGCCCTACAGGCTTCAAGTCGAACCCACAAGATGTGCACGGGTCGAAATATTACTTTTTTTGTGGATGAGTATGGCGGTAGAGGCTACATACCGTTGGAAACAAGCGACATTGCCAACCCAGGGTGGAAGGTCTCCTCTTCGTATAAACTCCCTAAGAGCCCGCGTCATGGAACAGTCATGCCTATCAAAGCCTGGGAACTGAGCCGTATCACAACACACTACTCTTCACCGTCAAGCAAGCGTCACAGTCAGTCATCCCGCGCCGTTTTGGACCGTCGCAGGAATCCCGTCTTACCAGGCTATTACGCGGATCCCAACATTGCCGCCTTTGGCAACGAGTACTACATCTATGCGACAACAGACGGTTTTGCCGGCTGGGGCGGTAAAGAATTCTACACGTGGAAGTCTCGCGATCTAGTCTCATGGACACGAAGCGAGAAGCCCTTCTTGAACCTGGATGGCAGCACAGGCAACGTGCCATGGGCAAACGGCAATGCCTGGGCGCCTACTATCATCGAGAAAGGTGGCAAGTACTATTTTTACTTCAGTGGCAACAACAAGGAATCCAAAATCAAGACGATTGGTGCCGCTGTGGCGGACTCTCCCGAGGGACCTTTCACCGCTCAGCCCAACGCCATGATTCTCAACACTGAACGAGTGAAGTCCGGGCAGGCTATCGATCCCGCTGCGTTCTTTGACCCCCAAACATCCAAACACTATCTGTTCTGGGGTAACGGAAAACCACTCTACGCAGAGCTGAATGACGACATGGTCTCAATCAACTGGGATTCGGCATCCGAGATCAGTGGCCTCACCGACTTCCGAGAAGGTCTCTTCGTCAACTTCAGAAACGGCTTGTATCACTTGACATACTCCATCGACGACACTGGATCAGAGAATTATCGCGTCGGATATGCCACCTCCTCGAGTGTCAACGGTCCTTGGACGTACAGGGGTGTCATTCTTCAGAAGGATACGTCGCAGGGTATTCTTGCCACGGGACACAACTCGATTCTTAACGTCCCTCACACGGATGAGTGGTACATTGCCTATCACCGATTCCACATTCCTAACGGAGACGACACGCATCGCGAGGTATCTATCGATAAACTGTCATTCGACAAACAGACGGGATACATTATTCCAGTGAAGCCAACCCTTGGTGGACCGAGTCCGAGAACGATTCCGAAGCGCAAGAAGTGAAGAAGCTAGTTGGCGATTTTAGACGAAAGCTCCGTAGCGTGATGAATTTGAGTTCTTTTGCTCTTGAGTGATGGATCCACGACTTTTGACACTACATGTGACGAGCAAAACATGATAGCTTACATTGCATGAGAAGCATGAGATTAAAACCGTATAAAGTGTGACAGACAAAGAATGAGGCATGAGATGTGTGAGCCAACAACGTATGGCCAAAGACAGGTTGTATTTACAGTTTGCTACCCCAGTTCCGCCTGTATGACTCAGAATTCCCCGGTTCATCCCTCGCTTTCACGGCAGCTTTAAATCCAGACTTCATAGCCTCAACCTGGAATTCAATACCTTCGGGCGAGTTGCGTGTAATTCCATCGAATATGGTGGCCAGTCGTTGACTGGACCGCACCGCACCTTCAATGCCACCATTGATCACTGACTTATGCATCCAAAGTTGGTTGATGGGCACAGTCTTGATCCGGTCTACGAGCTGATTGACCTGTTCTTCCAGCTGCTCCTTTGGAACGGACTTGAGAATGAGACCCATAGACGCGGCTTCTTTCCCGTCAATTAGATCGCCCGTGAACAACATCCTCTTTGCTTTCTCGGGTCCAATTCGATGTGCCCACATTGCTGTGGTCGGGCATCCCCATACTCTGTTGGGAGGATAACCAATTCGAGCGTCATCGGCCATGATCACAAGATCACAGCACAACGCTATGTCGCTGCCTCCTGCCACGGCTGCTCCATGGACTTGTGCAATGGTTGACTTATGACTTCGGAAGAGCTCTGAGTAGCATTCTGTTGCCTCGCCTATGATGAGATAATCTTGGAACGGGTCGTATCCTTTACTCAGATCCTGGCTTCCCTCAGTGTCTCCACGTTGGGTGTGTTCGGCATAGATGCTCAAGTCGTAGTCCCCGCAGAATCCCGGGCCGCTGCCTTTGACCACTATACAGTGTACATTTGGGTCAATATTGGCGAGACGAACTGCAGCCCGAAGTTCTGCTGGGATATGCTGGTCAATTGCGTTGAAGTGTTTTGGCCGATTGAGTGTGATGTAGGCAACCTTGCCGTCTTGGGAAGTACTGTACGCAATTGATTTGAAGCCTTGAACGTCCATGATGGGTAGTGTTCAGACTAGATCCCAGTCATGCTATGAGTTTTTGACTGCTTAACTGCGTCTTGGCTTCGAATTTCGTCGTACGGCAAAGTTGGGTTGCTTGCAGTGTAGTTTGTTCACCATGATCTAAATACTACCAACCAGATGATCAACAGCCCGAGGCTCTAAGAAAACTACCCTCGGACATTTATTTCACTTGGTAGAGCTGACTCCAACATGCGCGGTGTGTTTTGTTTGCCCGTGCCCGCGAAGCCGAGTTACCCCACCTCGACAGTGAATACCTAGGTAGTGGTTTGACTGCCATCGCATGGAAATCATCCTGACGGGTCTGGGGTTGACTCTGCTCCTAGTAGCCAGAGGTTGGATTGCACCTAACAGTGCCTGAAAATGACATCGACCATACTTTGCATATCACAAAGAGAGGCGCACGTCGCCCACTGGAAGGCAAGACTTGGCTTCGAGTGCATCATCACAACCGTCTTGGTGGCATTCAATTGATGGCATTCAATCCCCTCGATTATGTGTCAGCACCGAGGTCCGCAACCTGTCAATAAATTTCATTTCAGCGCCGAAGCATCAATCCAGTCAGTGCGTGCTGCATGATATGCAGGAGTCAGATATGACCATTTGATCGACGTGCCAATGCAGGTGGCGATGGTGCTTGGGGTCATCGCCTTGGTTTGGTCACGGCATCACCGGACAGCAAAGCCAGGGGGAAACGGGAGTCCTGCGGGAAGTTGTCGCGACACTGTCTATTGTGGGGGCTGCCATGGTTGGGGGCGCCTAGTTGATCAGCGCTGTTGAAGTAAAGGCAACGGAGAGCAAAGGTCCAGGAAGCACAAAGGGCTCGGAACAGACATGCATGCCTCATGACCCGGCGCGAGACTGAAATGGTCATAGACATCACATGTGCGAGTTTTTTTTTGACAGTGATTAACCCATTGCTCACTGTTCTGTCCATCGGAATTTTGGCCAACATGCGATGCTATTCACAGCCAGCCGCTCCTGCTCAGTGCATCGCAGGTGATGGTCCGTGATTGGATGCGGGCGCCGGAGATACACTTATTGCGCGCCTCTTTCAGCGGTAGCTGCCAACGCTAAACCGTTTTGAGGCGATGTCACTTTCGGAAACGCAGGCATGTCAGGGAACGTGCCTACCTCAGGGAAGGCAGGGCCCGGGCTGCGGGAGAGGAACCTCCAAAACCCACACCCCTTCGCCCGTTGGTCTTGGGGAGCGTCACGGTTCAGCCTGCGCCAGCGTCCAGTGTCGAGAGCAAAGAACCTTTACCCGATTTCTTGTGCGCCGCCTTTGGCACCAAAATTGAGGATGAGACCACGGCCCCAAAACGTACGAGACAAGGCAACGCCCCCCAGAAAAAAATGAAAATTCCCTCCGCCCGCCCTCCATCCCCCCAACTCTCCCCTTTCCATCATCCTTTCCATCCCTGACCATCAACACCCACGACGAAATCATCACCGCCGCCGTCCTTTGACGGAACGTGCCCGGGGTGCAAGTCTGCCACTCTACGGAGCTCGCCAGCTTGGCTGTCTCCCCTGATCTCACTTGGCTCGATCCACGCACACTACTACCACTGCCTCGACCACCCAGTCAAGCTTTGTCAATAGATTTACGGATTCGAATCGTGTCCACAGCACAGCCATAAAATTCTCGCCGCCCGTTCAATTCACGCGTTTTGCAAACCTTATCCACCACACGCGCGACGCATCCTACTATTCCTTCACCCATCCATACAGCCCAATCATCCAAAGCTGCATCTCCACAACCTACTCACGAATCCTCTCTATCGCACGATCGGCTGGGCTCATCTCTTCTACAATATTAACGAGACTACAAACGTAGTCGCAAATATGCCTCCAAAGGCTGATGGACGCCGCAAGTCTGGCGGCAAGCCAGGCATGTTGGTCACCCTCAAAGTTCCTTCATCACTCCTACGCGACGTGATTCGATCAGAGAGTCCCGAATCCAAGTCACCGGCTTTGAAGGAGTCCACCGAGTCCAAAGAATCCATCGATTCACCCGCCCCATCTGCTAATCTCGCAGTTTCTGGCCTTTCAAATGGGGATAATGCTTCCGACTCCAACGCAGCTACACCCGCCGCAGAGGGAACGCCAGCGCCTTCGTCAATGGCACCTCCAATCGATGGACGTAAGAAGGGTGCTAAGCGATCGGCGACGACGATAGACGGCGTGCCGAAGGTTCGAGGCAAGCCAGGCCCCAAGAAGAAGCCTCGACTGTAAGTTACAAGTTTCCTATTGAGCCTTTGGGTTTTGTTCTTCGCCAAGCGATGCATCTGCGACAACTCTTGAATCGGTTACTGACATACTTTTCATCAGTGAGGACGGCACGATCGACCACAATGCAGTGGCGCGAATGCAGGCCGCCAAGCTCGGCCCCAAGGCCAATCAAGGAGCCATCAATGCCGGCCTCCGAGCCCTCGATCGCTCAGGTAAACCTTGCCGCAAATGGGCGCGAGGAGGCTTCAAGCTCAAGAGCTTTACCGGTGTTCTTTGGGAGATCCCTCGCTGGACCGCCCCTTCCAAGAAACCTGCAGACGAAGACACGTCCGAATCGGGTGCCGTATCTGCATCGGCCGACAACAGCAGCAGCAAGGAGAACAAGGTCAACGGCCAAGGGGACAACAGCGCGAACAACAGCAATGGAGGCGGGGACATTGAGATGAACAGCGCTGCTAGCGTCAACGCGTCCTCGCCTGCCCCTATTGCAATTTCGGCGGCATCATAATCCTGCCACCCATGGGGTATTTGACGCACGCAGACCGTCAAGGACATCATTTGCCACGCGGCCTCAAAGAGACACTGTTTAGATGGCTCTTTGCGGTGTCTGTGTTTCGCCGTGGCCCACTAACACGCAGAAGCGACTTTCGGATTTCATCGGTTCCATTTGTCATTCTCTGCGTTTTCTTTTCCTTTGATCTCTCATTACGGCACTGGGCCGTTCGGCGCTTTTGGCTCTGGGCTCATGGGTGTGCATGAATTGACGGACAAGCACAGGGAGTAAAGGAATCATTGACAGCGGATTTTACTTGTACAATAATTTCTAGAGCTGGACTGTGCCTACAGTAGAATTATTCTTTGGTGGTGATAAGCTTATTCATGCATTAGCCACTTATGTGAAACCGAATATGTCGAATATCTGTGTTGGGATTAAAGTCGGCTTCTGGCCACTGCTGAAAGTCCTGCAACAAGCTAACCGGTAAATTGGTGACTTTGTTGCGTCCTATATACGATTCCTGGGTTCGTTGGTGGAGGTTGGACTTGTTCAGACCAGCTTAGTCAGACCAGCCAGCACGAAATCCATGTCCAGGTGTCAAATGTCCTTAGACTGGCGGAAGGGGAGTATGGCAATGAGCGGCTTTAGGACATCAATATTGTCCATCAGAAAAGGAAATGATGAATCGCGAGGAGCTGGCGACGTTAAAATCACGCTCACAATCAAGGGTCAATGAGGCATTAGTGTCGTCAAGCCGCTGGGGGGTTGTGTTCTGAGACCGCCAGAGTCCGCCAGTTGATGGGCTCGGCTTGCATGCGTTGCGACTGTTGATGTGAGAGCCCGTGTTTGGGCCATGACAAGGGCATCTAAATGCTGGGAGGAGCAGGAGCCTTGGAAAGGCTAAATATTAGGACTCGTCATGCTGAGCGGCTGGCTGGGGTTTGTGAATAACACCATCAATAGCTTTGCGTGTCTTGTATCTTCGATCCTACTGATCCTCGCTCACTCCCTTTGTATTTATTTAATAACCTTCTGGAGTGGCAGGCGCTGAAACTGGCAGGAGCACCAGCGAACAGCGGCCATCGATGAATGGTTGGCGCTGAGATGTGTGCTTGCTGGAGAACGCGTGATTGATCATCTGCCTGTCGCAATGCGCCGTATGGAGCGATACCCTTCAGGCTCTCGCCTGGTGGTGCCGCTTTGTCTCCGCATCCAGCCTGTCCATGAGGCGCCAGGCTTGGGTCTTGGGCTGGCTTTTGTCGCTCTAGTTTGTCTGCATCCATACCTGCTCAATGTTAGTGGGAGACGTCAGGGTGGTCTCAACATTTCATGCTCAGCCAGCTTGTCTGCGGTAGTGGATACAGCCCGTAGGCTACATGCTACTCCTCAATACATATGAAAGTAAATGTGCTCTTTTCATTCACGTAGTCGAATGCTCAAAAACTTTCCAAAGAGTAGCCCTGGCGCCAGGTTCATCGCTTCAGGCCCGTCTAAGGGCGGCATATGAAGCAAAAGCTCTTCTGGCCGGTTTCCCCTTCGCGGCAAGGCTGGGCTGGGGCAGCGGGTCCCTCAGCTAATGCTGGCCAAGCAAGAGCTCGAGTGAGTGCTGCTAAACCTGTTGGGACCACCGTCCACTGATCCATGATCCAGGCTGGTGTGATTGATTGTCTGGCCCCGGACGGGCTGGGGATTCTTCCTTATCGGTGGCCTGCGCTGGTTGGCACCAGACGCTTTAGCGACTAGACTTCACCTTCTGCCCACTGCCGAGCTGGTGAGTCTCGCCCTGGGTGTACGCACTAGGCGCTTGCACACCTCAACCGACACCTGGACATCTCGCAGCCCATTACTACCCCACGGCTTCATCAACCACGGAGTATTTACTCACGCTATTGTTTCAACCGTCTGTGGTCTCTTGATTCTCTCAAGAGACAACGTACAGTGCTGCACGAGGGCCACTGGAGCTGCCCGACGCCAGCTTCTCCGCCCTTCACAGCTACGGTTGCGGAGCATAGTGGATGGTTCGTCATTAGCCCGTTCCAGCTTGAATCGGAGGCTCTTCGACTGCGCATCCCTCGATAACTTGGACCTTCCGTCCTCGCCTACGTGAGCTAGCTACTCCAGCACGTCAGGTTGCAATAAACGTATCTTATCTCCCTGCCCTTAGCCCAGGGATCGCTCCATCATTGCTATCAGTTATGGATCAGCATGGCTCATCTGGTATCTCAGACTCAGACTCGTCAGCTGGAAGCTCTACTAGCCGCCGGAGACAGCACGCTCACGATCCCACCTACGACCTCGACACGTCGACTGGAGCTGAACCCAGCTCCCACTTCTATACACATCCAGCCCGCACGTCGATCCTGAGCGCCAACGGTGGCCTGGCCCTTGATCCCATTCCCGGTCTTGCCTCGGCGGACCACCGTGGGGACAACAACGGCAACATGGATGACGACGGAAATGGCGCCACCAACAATGGTTGGAGGCGTGCTGGAAGTCTGCCATCGTTCTCTCGTGGCTTCGATATGTTCATGGCTCCTATGCCCATAGACGACGATCCATCCGGGGCTTCGGCCGAGGACTTCTTTGTTCCTTCATACCTCGCCGAGTCGACCTACTTACGCAAATTGGAGGAAGCTCACAATGCCAAAAGGGAAGCCCAAAGGGAGATAAAGCTATCTTCCTCGAATGGCGCTGGCTTTCCTCAACAGCCATTGCCAGCCGGGTCTCATCGAGGCATGTCACATCACGTTGTCGAACGACCCCCTCCCTTCGAGGAAGATGATGAGCTGGCACCATTGCCGACACGCTGGAACAGGGACGACATGTGGGGAGGAATAGAAATACTCGCGGATGGGCGCTCAGTAGAGTACACAGGCCCTAGGAACCCTCATGAGCGGGACCATGAGGCATCCGCTGTACGGGCAGACCATTGCATGCCTCCCCAATGCGGAATATATTATTTTGAGGTCGATATCAGGTATGGAAAGCGAGACGAGTAAGTTCGAACCCCCGGTCTATGCCGACTCAACACTTGATGCGTACTCCCGATAGCAATGATAGACTGACTTCTCTGTAGCACTACCATAGCCATTGGCTTTTCCACGAGAACCGCGTCGCTGTCACGGCCAGTTGGATGGGAACCCGAGTCTTGGGCCTATCATGGGGATGATGGTCGATGTTTTACAGGTCAAAACATAGGGCGTCCGTATGCTCCGACCTTCAGTACGGGAGATGTCATTGGATGTGGCATCAATTTTCGCGATCACACAGCATTTTTTACCAAGAATGGCGTTCACATGGGTAAGATTACTCCTTATTTGTCTCAGCAATCTGCGAGGTGCGTCGTTTCTAACAAAAGCGTGGCAGGTGTTGCCTTTCATGACGTCGCCCGGGGTAAGCTCTACCCCGCGGTTAGTTTGAAGAAGCCACGAGAACACATTATGGTCAACTTTGGCCAGGAACCGTTTGTATATGATATCGACACTATGATGAGGGTAATTTCTCCCGTCTCGCCTCTACTCATGTCGTCTATTGGCGTCATCTGAAACGACGTAACTTAACTGACGGCGCCTAGGATCAAAAACAAAAAATCCGAGCAGATATTGACAACACAGATATATCAAGATTGGAACCAGGATTGAGCGAGACAGATTTGATACATGCTTTGGTGCTGCAATTCTTGCAGCATGATGGCTATGTTGAAACGGCGCGCGCTTTTGCTGAAGACATTAAGCAGCAGAAGGAGGCTTTGAGGCTGGATCCCAATGTCACTGTAGACGGTATCAACATCGAAGACGACGAAGACGCTAACAATCGTCAAAGTAAGTGTGATATCCGAGAAGCTAAACTGTGTAGTATTGACAGGTCAACCAGGGATCAGAAGAGCCATTCTACAAGGTGACATTGACCGCGCCCTAAAATTGACGAATGCATATTATCCGCAAGTTCTCCACGATAACGAGGAAGTGCACTTCAAGCTACGATGTCGCAAATTCATTGAGCTTGTGAGACGGGCTGCGCAACTTCGAACCCGGTTTGCACCAACCAACAACGCGTGGCGTAGAGCACCACCCTCGCAGAGCATGGATGTCGACAGCAACGGCGCAGACGGCGCTTCTTGGAACGGCAAGAACGTAGAAGTGGTCGATTCACAGCCAGAGATGCTCAAGTTGGAGCAAGAGATGCTTGACTACGGACAAACCCTGGGTGCCGAGTATGCGAACGATGCTCGCCCAGAAATCAGCAAAGCCCTGGGCGAGATTTGGGCTCTGGTGGCATATGCAAATCCACTCAAGGAGCCCAAAGTCAGCCACCTCCTGGACGAGCAAGGCAGAGTCGCTGTCGCTGAAGAGCTCAACTCAGCCATCTTATGTAAGGCTTGACCCCCATTTTCGCTCTTGACGTCCGGCTAACTCTTTTCTCTCAGCATCGTTGGGAAAATCCTCCCGTGCGTCATTAGAAAAGCTCTTTGCACAAACGTCTGTTCTCCTCGAGGACCTTAGGACAGACGGCGGATCAGGCGCGTTTGTAGCAGTGCAAGACGTAGTAGGCATGGTAAAAGATTCTGTCCCCTCGTCATCATAGAACTTGTCGCAGTGGCGACCGGAATCTATAGTATTTTACATCACAGCGAAGCAAATCCGCGCTAGGCTTTGACTCGATTCGATTTCACCCCCTTCTCATCTCACTGTATTGCATTACACCAAGGGCGGAGTACGGAGTTGGTATTTGTGCGTTGCTTTCTCTATCTAGTGTCTGTTGGCTTTGATTTTTTTTTTTTATTGTTTTCAATTCCGGGGAGCGGGTGGCGGGTGACTCGAGCATCGATATGGACTTGGTGGCATTGCGTGATTGGACTTGCGCTCCTTTATGTAACTGGTTTGAAAGGGGGCCGGAAGGTGTGAGATGGAGGATGGAGGGAGATTGTGATGCGGTGGTTAGGTTGTTTAGAACCTGAGGGTAATATGGCCTGTATGCAACAGCGCATCTGATAGCGATAGATTGGTTGAAGTTACCTGCGTGCTTCGAGTGCTGTCGATGTTTCACGGCCAGCGCAATTCGAGATGAACACATGACGACGGCAAATCATGACATGGCATCCTCACTACAGCCACCAGTACTTCGAATCATCGTCACGTCCAAGCTCGATCATTATCTATATCGATACTCTATCTTTCCAGAATCGTACAAACCCATCATAATACAGAATACATCCCGTGGTCCACTCACCAACATATTAATCCTACACATCGCCCCAACACTTCTCAAACAGCCTCCTCCTATGTCCATCCAGATTTTCAAATCTCCCCAAACTCCTCCCCAGCACATTATCGCTCCATCCAAACCCAGCATCCCCAATCAAATACGTATACGCAAAAACCTCTGCATCAAACAACCCGGGCTGCTCCTCTCCAAAGAACCACTCATCCTCATCCAGTATTGTCGAGAGTGCTTTAAATGCCGACTCGGTATCTTTGTACAGTTGTTCTGCGTCTATGCTTTCTCTCCGTGTCGTTTTGAGAATCTCAGCCGTGGCTGCGTCGCGGAGGGTTTGTAAGAGGGGGAGTCGTAATAGCGGTGACGAGGGAAGATATAATTTTGAGAGCAGAGCTGTATGGAGGGGGTTAATGTATAGTGCGTGAAGCTATGGCTGTTAGTTATTATGCCTGGATTGGGTTTATAACGGTGGACATACCCATGCCGGACGGATATTTTGCGTCAACAATGCCAGGTAGGCTTCTTGCCGGAGCGAAGGCCGGTCCTCGCCAATCTTTAGCGACGAGTGCTTATGCGCATATTGGGCGATTCGATTGCCGGTGAGGGGGATATCGGCGCGCGAGTCGGTCGATATAGGGAGGAGATAGGGCAGTGCGCCGGATGGGGAGGCGTGGTTCGTGGATGGGACGAGGTCGATTTGGATATTTGCTATGCGGAGGTAGGTCTAGTTTGTTAGCTTGCACTATACATGTAATTTAATCCCCCTTTCTCCTCTTGGTCGAAATTGTCGGTCTTGTGGTAGTGCGAAGGGAGTATGAACACCTACCTGCCACTTCAGACAAGTCGGGTTATAACTCGGCAAGCCCCGTAGGGCATCCTCCTCTGTCGAAAACACATGGAGCTTTGCGCGAGACCGCACTCGCTCTGGCGCACGAGCTGGAAGGGGCTCTGCAGCGTATACTTGAAGCGGGAATTGTTCGAAGAGTTTGCGAATTGGTCGCGGGACTGCGAAGAGGCCTTGCTCGGGGGCAGCTGTGGCGGCCATTGTGGGTTGATGGATGGTGGTACTGGAGTACCGAATAGGAGAGGAGGTGTGGTTTGTGAGGAATAGAGATTATGAGGTATTCCTAGCCATCGCCCGTGTGTTGGAGCGCTGTATTGCTGGCGAAGTTCGGTGTGCCGCTATTAGAGGTTCATGCAGTATGTGGCAGAAGCTGTGCTGGAGATTTTCTGGTGTTGTGTCTGGTTGCAATACTCAAGTCGACGCAAGTGGGTCTGCGACCCCGTTGGGAAGCGGCTTGTGCCTGGATTTGCTCGTCGCGAAGACGCAGTGACAAGCTGGATAGATCCACTCGAGCAACGGGTTGATTAAGGTGCATCATGTCTATGCAGTCAGCATCGGCTGCAGTAGTCGTTTAAAGTGACCAATTTTTTCATCGAGAGCCGGCGGGGTTGGCTACTTATTCACAAAGTCGTTATGATCTCATGCTTGTTCATCATTTGAATTGAATAAGAAAATCAGCTTCAATGCACGCTTCTTACTCTTCATGATGACCTCTTCATGACCCCAACACAAAACCTACTTTGACAGCAACCGCTCTCAAATTACGCCGATCTTTGGAGTACATCACGCAGGTCAAAAGGCGACCCAGTGTCATAATACACGTCGTATATATTCGCGCTTCGATTGTGACCATCGAAAGGTCAAACCACGACATCTAGCCTATCCACTGGAGCAGTCTCGCCCCGATAGAGCCCGTACGCCATCGGCACTTTCCTCGTGGTACCAACTCCCAGAGAGTTATGGATCGTCACGGCTTCTAACTCAGCCATGCCTTCTGACGGATATCTCATCGTTGTCGTCAAGACACGATGTCCGTTGCAGATGTATGTGCCACTGACGCATTCACAGTCTCCATCCTCCGTCTTGACCGCCTGATGCCATTGTGCTTCTTCAACGTCAATGATTGCTTTGGCCATACATATGAACAGTGCGGTATCAATAGCGGCCGTTCTATAGAAGTCCCGGATGAGAAGGCCAACAGCTCTGCGTCTGAGTACTGGATGCCGACACCGTCGTGCAACGAGGAAAAGCGGCTCATTGAGCATAGGTGTCGCGGACAACGTCCTAACTTCGCGTTTGGCTCCCGTGACCGCCATCCTATGCCAGTAAGCGCTGTCTTTTCGTTGGGACAGTTTCTCCGCCAGAACTAAGGCTTCCTGGAATTCGGCTTCAAACTTGTCGTAACATGTCTCGAACTGGGTGATGTCGATGGTAAGCATGATCCTCATCAAAATGGCTCGGATGTGGAGAACATTGACGGCAGACTCGTTGCGCTGCAAGAGCTCCTTGTCCGCAATGAGTTCGTTGAACTTGCCCTCCCACCTGGTCAACCTGGTGAGCTGGCCCTCCCGGATCCAATTTCGTTCATCAACCGATCTGTCTGATAGGGTCACGTCTGTGCCGACGTTCCAGATGATTTCCATTTCGTAATATGCTTCGTCAACGGATCGAAAGGGATCTTCGAGAAGAGGGAGCTTCAAGCCCGGCCAATAGTCGAGGTTGGTGAATGTTGTTTCGCGCATGTTCATCGTCATACTGTCCGCTCGAAAGTACATCGAGGTGAGGGCGTCTGCTGGATGCATTCGTCCCCGATCGTGCGAGCGGAATCGTTTCGTTCGTTCCCAGAGCTTGAATTGCCCTATCAGTCTGTGCCCATTCTCGCAGTGGATGAAGTGCTCAGAGACATCCCCGCGCAGCCATGCAAGGATCATGAACAGGGTATTGGCCGTCACGATGTGCTCCTGATCCTGGGGACTGAGGTGTTGCCGCTGAGTCATGGATATGAGGTGTTGGATTGATGCATTGTATCTTTGCAGAACATGCATGTGCAGTTTGTGGCCTTGCCCGACTTTCAAGGCGCCATGGTGTTCCTGGTGAACAGCAGCAACGGCGTTGCAGGCATACCACAGGATTGGCTGAGTTTGGACTGCTTGGAGGACATGGATCATCCAGAAGTCATGCTCGAACTCTCCCGAAATCTGGGGCATCACTTCAGTGCGGAAGTAATGGAATAGCTCCATATCGGTCCAGTTTGTGCTGACTTGCCTAGGCGATGTCCTCGTTTCCGGCTGATGGAGAATGAATGGCTTCTTCTGTGCAATAAGAACCGACGACCTTGCTTCCGACGACCGGTTCGCATTGTGGATGGTATAGCCTTCACAAACGCGCCCGAGTCTGAGGCATTGTTTGCATGCCGGTTTCGCTTCATCGCACTTGACACGACGTCGCCTTTGAATGAAGTTAGCCAGCCAGGCATGTGCTGTCATTCAGCAATGACGAAGCGGCATTCAGGATAGCTACGAAAGCCACCGTTGACGTTGACAATAGCTCGAGGAGCCAAGGAGAAGCATCCGACTTACCGACAAGTTAAACAGCCGCTCTTGACCTTTGGCGCCCATCGTCGAACCCTCTTGGCCGCGATTGCTTTCCTCTGGTCCGGCTCCGGCTCCTGCTGCTCTCGATCCTTCGGCCGGAGCTCCAGCGACGGATGCTCTGGTGGCGTTGGCAGTGAGAGAGCTGGATCCGAGCTCGCGTCCTGGCCCGATTCCTTTCCCTCCATCGTATTAATGCGCAAAGTACGAAGAGACCGCCCTTCGCTCCTCTTTTGCGACTCTGGGTAAAAACGGTACTTTTTCCCTAGGCGTCTATGTGCTTTATCTTCATGGATGCGAAGACTGGGGAAAGTGGAGGCCGGAAGTTAGGCTATGATGTCCTGGCTAAATGGTTTTCACCTGCCGTACTTAGCGGCGATGGATAAGGCGTCTTTGTGTCGATGACGGAGCAATGCCACATCCATATGGCGAATCTAAAGAACAAGTTGCCAATACAGATGGAGATGACGAGAGCGGGCGAGACCCTGAGTAGGGCTGAGCATCAGCAATTCAATCATACCTATCAACGTATGTACGCACCAAGACTTGGTGATCTACAAAAGTTCCACCAGCGCTAGTTCCAGCTTCCGCCCGGCTGTTTCTCCTCGCGCCAAAAGATGACTCCGGGGTCCGTCTTTTGCTGCCTGCCACGGTAGTGGTGCCTAGTCTGTAAAAGCCAGGCTGCTGCCATGTGCCGAAATACAGCGAGCAGCGATACAACTTTGGACAGGGACCGACTCATAATAGAGCGAAAGGATGAGATGTGGAAGAGTCGATACGGATAAACATTAAAATGCTTAAGAATAGATG
Source organism: Periglandula ipomoeae IasaF13 (assembly GCA_000222875.2). Taxonomy (NCBI): domain Eukaryota; kingdom Fungi; phylum Ascomycota; class Sordariomycetes; order Hypocreales; family Clavicipitaceae; genus Periglandula; species Periglandula ipomoeae. The sequence continues at coordinate 16,252 of AFRD01000265.1, forward strand.
TATATACGCCAAAAATATATTTAGATGTTGGGGCTGTCATAATAATGTGGCGGCGACACGTATGACCCCGCCACTCCCGATGTAAGCATTTGATAAGATGACTTGGTCTAGAATTGTCATGCCCGCATGATGCTGCATAGCCACTGATGGCATATTTCTTGTTGATTCCTCATTAGAAGATGGTGTTCCTACGGTAGTAATTTTTCACCCTCTAGCTCTAGCCAGCCTGTTCGTCTATACGGCTCTAATGGGACGCCAATATTTCCACTATACCCTAAATCACCATTCACCACTTCCATCTTCCTCATCACCTTGCCCACTAGCCTTGCCAGCCATTAGTCATTGGCAATAACCGCCTTTTTGATGCCCTCCTTCATTTTCTGGTTCAGGACCCCTGCCACCTCGCTCAGCCTATGTCCGTCCTCGCTTGAGGCTCTTGCCGTTTCCTCAATCTCAATCAGTTTACTGGCTTTGACAATGAGGGCTACAAAATCCAAAAGCTCTTGATCAAACTTGGCCGGAAGATGCACGCGCGCGGAGAATTTTATACGAGCCTCGTCTTTTGCAGCATTGTCCCCTGTATCAGCCTCCGAGACGTCCTTGTGTTCTTTGGAATACGGCTTATCCGGAATAAGATGTTCATGATGCGGCAGAAGGATCGAGGGTACAGACAGTGTGGCATCGGCACCTGCCAGACTGACAACCTGGTTAAAGTGAACAGCCTCTGGCAGGGCGCGGAACGCGAGCAACTGGTCAAAAGCTAATTGGCAAATGATACTATAAGCTGGGCTCACAGGGACTTGAGCAGTCCCCAGCATCGGGCCAAGAACGACGGCAAAGTTGGCATCAGATGCCCAAGTAGAGATGCGCTTCTTAACAGTCCGGAGGTCCGAGTCAGAGTCATCGTATCCTTTGAAGATGCCCTGATCGAGCATGGTTTCGACCCACCGGCCCGAAGCAGTGGCTGTTATGGACCCTACTTTGACTGGGTGAAAGTATGAGATCGGGTTGAGCAAGAGTCGGAGTAGCATGGGAAGACGATGCAGGAATCCTCGAACTTTAGGTGAAGCCAGTCTCTGCAACGTCGTGACTTTGACTGATCGCATAGGCGGATGTGGTACTGAGGGCTTCGAATGAAGCTTTGAGCAAATGGCTGCTCTGATTGCATCCTCGCCTTTGGATGCAATCGACCGTGTGGTGTCTGTTGATTCTCTGTTGAGTTCCTCAATGTGTTTTCGGGCTAGGCTAATGGTGCTGATATCTTGAATACCTTTCAAAACTTTGTGATACTGTTCTTCCGCCGAGACATTATCCAAGCGGTATCGTCGCATAGCCTTTATTGCAGCTCTATGAGAAGAGTCCTTGGGAGGCTTCCCGTCCGTCATCTCGCTTTTCATGCGCACCAGCTCCGGACGGCCCTAACTCGCGGACTTGGGAAGGAGAGTGTCGACCATCAATGCCTCCCCATCACCATCGGTGGTCTTCCGCTCCATATCCACGAACGTCATCTCATGCTGACCGCCTTTCAAATTCGCAAAGCAATCGCCGATGTCGATCCCTCTGAACAAAGAGACAGTCACCGTCTCGGTCTGGATAGCGAGCTCCAGGTCATCAGACAGCTTGATACCAACTTCGATCCCATGCACCACGAAACTTAGCGTCGATAGGGAGAACGTGATGCTGCGTAGAACCATCAAGCCGTCTACTTCCGCGTCTATCTCGAGCGCCGGGATGTCAAACAAGCCGATCTTGTCGTCGATGAAATGCAACTGACTGATCAAACCCCTCAGAACTTTGCGCGTAAGAGCACTAATCGTCTCAAACTGAAAGAGACAAGTGACGAAGATGGCAGGGTAACAGAGCACTGCGAACACCCAGTAGAGCAGCCATGATTTGGACGCTATCGCATATGCCAGGTTCACGGTGGTGAAGAGCGACCAAACATGGACGAACGGCAAGATCCTGTTGCCATTGGCTTCGCCCTGCAGGATGAATAAGGTGAGAAGCGATGCTCCTGCCCATTGATAGAGCGCGAGCTGGAGAACCGTTGTGGCTGTGAATATGGCTGGCCAAGACTTGGTCCAGGGCGACAGTCTCGCAGCAGTTTGGCGTTGACTCATCCGGATGGTGCAAGCGAGCCGTATGAGGCCGTTGCGTGCTAAAACACGAGTGATCACCCCGGTCGGTGCTGAATATGAGATTGCAGAAGCATTCCAAAGTTGAAATGGCATTGACCACTCCAGCAGGCACACCTGCCTCGTGAAATCATGATCAAGCTGGCTGCAGTGACGTCATGACTTGTGCTTTGCTTCCCACTGCTGCTATGGGCAGCCAAAAAGATTAAATACACACAAGTGCAGTCATGCAAGATGAAAGCGATATGATTGCAGCCTCTTCTTCTGAGATGGTAGAATTATTCGTATTTATTCAGTTTTTCATCTGCTGTCAACGCGGTCTAGTTTAGGATAGCTCCAAACCTTGCTGGGTTCGTTAGGCCCGCAGCCACGGTGCATGGCCAACGCATTAGCACAATGCACACCTGTGACTTACAGCGGGCATGTATTGTTTCGGTTCTTTCAACAAGGTATTGTACGCAGTGGGAAACCATCAGAGGGGCGTGTTTCCAGCCGGATGATTTTGTGCATTTTTATTACTCAATATGCACAGGGAACCGAAACTGTTTCCCGAGTATCACACTGGTCGGAACCGCTGGGCGAGAAATGAAGTTCAACTGTCGCATCTTTACTATAAATTGGAAAAGCAGTGAGCGCTATAAGCCAAGCACTCACATAATGTAATCCTGTACATTATCTCCCATTTTCCTCCATTTGGAGGCCACGGATGACGCCATTATCATCATAACTCCAACGCCAGCTCAATCTCTCCATCCTCATCGGGAGGCGCGATCTTTTGAAACCCCAGCTTCAGGTAGAAATTATAGGGCGAGTGCTCAGGCTTAACGTTGTGTTTACCCTCAGGAGGCGTACACATCACTCGCAATAATTTCGCTTGTAGGTTATGTTGGCGAATGTGCGAAATAGCCAATTGTACGCCAGCCTTGCCGAACCCAAGACCCTGGTAATGTTCATCTATCATGAACCGCCAGATGTAGTACACCTGTGTGGAATCCCGTATAGCCATCATGAGAAACCCGACCAGTGTTTCGTCGGCGTAGATGGCGCGTATCCAGGCATCTTTTGAGTAGTGCGCCTCAACAATAGAGAGGGCGTTTGACGCGAGGTTTCCCTCCTGAGATGCGTGCATGCGTAGCCGTGTTACGACGAGCCAATCTCCTTCATTGATTTCACGCAATGTGAGAGCCGAACTTCCTGTTGGAACCCGAGTCTGTGGCTTGGTAGTCATCTCGGTTGGCGGGGTCAGCTATGCCAGCTGGGCTAACAATACATGTACGCTCAGAAATGCAAGTCGACGAAGATCCACTGGTTTGCGACCAGTGATGTAGAGGAGGTATCTGCGAGGAACAGTGAATCAAAGGGAAGTCGTTGCGTTTTTGCACCCATACCGAGAACTCCATGGATCAGACGGTTCACGATGGTTGAGAGATCCACAGTAACTGGAATGTGACCTCACGCCTCGGAGTACTTTGGCGACCATCGGCAACTCGTTCTCTGCCTGAGGCGGGCAGTGCATGCATTCATAGGCATCATAGCTGACTACGATGATGCACGACGCCCATCTCAATAAGATGCCGGATGTGGTGACCGGTCCTGGCCTTTGTATGGATTGGCTCAGGGAAAACCCGATACTGGGATGGGCCCGTGGCCATTAAAAGCACAGCGCTAACACTGCATTGATCCCTCAATCTATCTTCTCGCCAATGCAACCTGCTGTACCAACACGCAGAAACTCTTCAAACACGATGGCGTGGTCAAGTCCGGTTCCGTGAGAGACCTGAACTATCGAAGCATCAGAATCCGCCGCCCCCCCCCCCCCAAATTATCAATTCCATCTAGCTAGGACCCTCCTCTTCAGGAAAACAGAAGCCAACTTGCTCCACCGTCTTTATCAGGTGTCTTCCCTCGCCTCGTGCCTCTCTTGCTCGTCTTACATCGTGCAAAATTCTGCGCAGCTATTTTTCACGTTCTCCCCAAACAGTTGGTGAAAGATGATTCCCGTCATTCTCTCCCCGAACCTCTTGACACCAGGTATATATGGCGTTCATGTACCCAACGTCATCTGGCCAACTCAGCTTATGAAAAGAGTTGCCTTGGCCACGTTGATGCATATTCGTTCTGACCCATTCTCGCATTGTCGGCCTGCTTGGAAGTCGTAGCGGCCAGACCACACCCTTGCCACAACAGCGGACTGGGATTCTGCGAAGGGGAATGCGACTACGCGCAAAGGAAGCATGATAAAGGCTAGTGTTGGGTGGTCTACGTGGAAGATGTGTTTGTATGTGTTGCCATTGCCATCTCCATTGCCCTGTTCAAACCCTGGCAAGGTCGACAGAAAGGGGTAGTTGTAATCGTATCCTGTGCACAGCATGATGTGGTCAACATCGGTTTCCTTGCGCCCGTTCGCGGATGTGATGGCTTTTCGACTTGGATGGAGTTGTATGATCCCCGGGAGCATGGCCCTGCTGTTCTGAAAGTCTTTCGACCCCGGTGAGAGCCCATTGGATGAGTGTTAGATATCAGCAAAGGCTGAGTGACCACGTTTTCGATAGCGTCCGCGATATCCACACCGGAAGAGGAGAACCCGACGATGACTACCTTCTATCAACAACATCAGAGGTGTATTTTCGTGGCAGAATTGCCTTGGTTTACCTTATTCTCGAACATTCGAGCATCCATAAGAATCATTGAGTGCGTCACAGACTCCGTGTACGCTTTTTTTCCAGCCCTCAAATCCGGGGAACTGAGGTATGTAAGGTTTGTTGTACCGTCCATTGGCCACCACAACCGCATCGAAGGCCAATTGCGAGACGATGCTGGAGGCGATGTTTTCCACCAACACAGTCCATCGAACGGTTCTGCCAGCGGACTTCATTGCCACCCCCTCCACCCGGTGTCTCAACTTCAAGTCGACGTATGGGATTATGTCCTTGGCATAGTCTTGTATGTATCGAAGAACGAGCCCGGCATCGGGTAACAACGGATCGTCAGCAGGAAATGGCCGATTATAAAATTGCATGATCTCTTTGGGTATGTTAGACTCCATGCCTTCGTAGATAGAGCTGGGAAACATCTTAGAATCGTCTTGTGGTGAAGCAAAGTCTGTGTTTCATATGCCTCCAACATTGCTTCGTTGTTCAAGGATCGTTATTTTAGAGAAAGCGCTCTCCGAAAGTAGGTATCTGAGCCGTGCAAAGCCGCAGTTAGAAGGGCGGAGTAATTGTCGCGATGTATCTTGCCAGTAGGCAATTTGCAGAGAAGGGTCAACTTACTTGGCTACAGCGAGGCCGCTGGGCCCGGCGCCTATGACAGCGACCGTTTATATTGGAGTCATAGCATCATCTAGTACAATCTCGCTGAGGCGCGGGTATGAACCACACGATGTGGGAGTTGATAGCCTTCAGTATCGTGCTCTGGGAATCTGCTCTAATTCTTCTCATAATAATTTTTCGATCGCGTCCGTGGTCTGTTTGTTCAGCCACTGACCCCAATTTGCCAAAAGCATTGACAATCTCGGGGTAGGTGCTTCCCAAGTATGCAATTGGAATACTCTCATGATTTGAATTTTGAACCTAATTTTGAACTAAAGTAATGGACGTGGCTTCCAAAAATTTGACGTGGTGCTCTGGTGCCTTGTACAAATTCACGCCAGTCGGTTCACTACGTTTAAGGCAAGCTCTGAAGTGACTGGAGCTATATAAAATGGATCCACGATAGCCCCGCGCCCGTGTCTGAATCTTTATCTGTCCAAAGTACTCAGTGCCTCATGAAGCTTGCTCCCCTTTGATGGAAAGGGCAGCTGCCAAAGAGACGGTTGCCTGCGCTCACACGTCGTTCAAGATGCGGTCATTAACAGACTTGCCTTCCGAGATCCTCCATCAAATTGCGTGGAACCTCTTCCCGTTCAAGTCCCTCGATCCATCATGCAATGCACAAGATCCATTTACAACTGCCTGGGACCACATACGCAATAATTTCTACTCGGGCCTTTCTGACCTCGCTCGGCTCTCTAGGGTTTCAAAGTTATTCCGCGACATAGCACAACCCATTTTATTCAACACGATTTCTTCCCTAGATGACAATAATACTTCTCTTATCAAAACTCTTCACTCGCGACCGGACCTCGCCGCCTCGGTAAGACAACTTAAGATTAGCTTCCACGAGCTAGCTGGAACGTTCGAGCAATCGGATAGCGGATATCAATTTGGCCCTGAGAATGAGCTGAACGCCTCGTCAGCGGATATATGCATGCTCAATGCTTTAGTGTCTAAATTCTTTCTGCGGATCAACCAAGAGCCACCTGAAGCGGAGAAGACCAATTTGTTGGATGCTTTGCTCGTCGTCCTGGCTCCCAACCTAAGAAGCCTAGTAGTTGAGATTCCCTACTTTTTTGGCTTCCCTGTTTTTGAACCAGGGTCAATGTGTAGTCTCACGGAGTTGACTCTGTGTCATGCTGACACAGAGGGCACCTTCTATCTACAAGACTTTCAGCGATTCTTGCAAGCCGCCCCTGCTTTGCGGATATTGGCATGCTCGATGCTGGGCGGCGTACCCCGTCTAGTTCCGCACGAAAGTATACACACCGTGAATATCTGGTACAACTGCCTAGATCGAGAAGACTTTGAGAATATTTTCATTGGACTTCCAAAGCTAGAACATTTCTCCTGCGAATCTGGCGATTCAACAGTATCGTTTTCGGAAGATGTGACAACTCCAAGGCAAATGCTTGACGCGATACGAATAAGACGCAGTTCCCTCAAGACTTTGCGTATCGACACAGAATGCGCCTTGTATTTCGAAGATTTGGAGCTGCAAGACTATATCAGAAGCTTCGCTGATATGCAGGTTTTTGGAAGCTTTGGCCATTTCCGCCGATGCCATACTTGGGGAAGACGAGGAAACAGATGGAAATATCCTCACGAATCTCTTGCCTCGTAGTATTCGAAGTTTTACCTTACTAGATGCTCATCCTAATTTGGAAAAGACATCACTAGATTCACCGAAGTGGCTGCTGAGCGCTTTCCTAATTTGTCAAAGGTCAATTTCTAGCTGTGTGGGAATTGAGTTGGGGATATGGCTGGGCCACTGCATGTTCAGAGACATAGCCCGTAAAGCTAAAAGCAAAAAAGATTAAATGTCCAGCTTTTCCCCTCTTCAATTTTGTTTTCATGAACTCTGCTTACTTAAATTATAACATGTGCTCGATTCAGCGTAATTCACACAATGAGTTTGATCCTCCGTGAACAGGGCGGATGAGTATAAAAGACATGATCTCAGCTGAAGCCTGGGAGTTATGATAGAACAAGGACAAATATCTTGGACACATTGAGACACCTGTTGTAAGAGATTGACCGCAGTATAAGTGGATAGTCTATGTGATAAGGACTACCATACCCCATGGATTGTCGAAGCCCTATGGATTTCAGCCCTGATTGAAGTAAGGCAGAATTTGCGAGCGGTGCAAAGAATTCCAAGGGCCCGGAGGACGAATAAGCTTCCGGATTTCATCAGCTACTACTATTTGCCATTTGGGGCCATTGGCAGCGCTTGTCGGCGAGTTGACGAATGACAAATCTCGCGTGTAAAGGACATAAATCCTCGCCCCTCTTCTGGGCTGACGAAGAAGTGCCTCCTATCTGTAGCCCGACGTGGCGATTACAGCCGATCGAAAAATGTTTTAAGGACCTCTGAGCAATCGTGTGAAGCTGGTTCTTTTGCTGCGGTCGGACGCCTCAGGACATGAAGAGCGGAGTTCTGAGCAATTGGGAACTTACCAAACACGAAAGTCCGCCGTGCTTTTCCGCAGAATCGGACTTTTGGAGCGTTCTTTAAATCTGGCATGTTGGGAACGAACTGGTCGATATATAAACCATTTCCGAGCATAAGCTTCAGAGACTTTTCAACAACATCGACACATTTACATGACATCATGTCCGCTTCACCAACAAAAAGCACCGCGCTTTATGCTAATGAGGAAGGCGAAATTGTGCTCCGCGAACTTCCAGCACCCGAACCGCAGCAAGGTGAAATCCTCGTCAAGGTCTTATACTCAGGCGTAAATCCATCCGACGCTCGATCTATTCAATTCTTCGGGCTCAAGAATTATGCCCTTGGCAACGAATTCTGCGGGCTTGTCCTCGACACGCCGAATTTGGCCGGCTCCACCTTCAAAGCTGGTGACATTATTGCTGGTATTGTCGTTGCTGGTATTGTCGTTGCTGGTCTTCAACGCGCAGCGCGCCATGCTACGCACCAGGAATATATCAGCATTCCATCGTCTTGGGCCTACAAAGTGCCTGAAAACATACCGCCAGAGGCGGCTGCTGGTCTCAGCATTGTAGTGCAGACGGCAGCAGATGCACTCTACAATCGGCTTGGTTTAACCTTGCCACCGATCTCAACATCAGCTACTCGCTAAAGCTTTGATGTCGCTGAAGGAACGTTGGTCATTTGGGGTGGTTCGACTGGCGTTGGCATGGCTGCCATACAGCTTGCGCGGGCGAGCCGCGTTGCTACGATTGTAGTCATAGCATCCTCCGACCGACACGATTTTCTGAAGTCATTGGGCGCAACACAATGCTTTGATTACCGTGATGATCATGTTGTGGAAAAGGTCAAGTCGGTATTGAAGGAGAAGAGGGGTACAATTTGGGCATTTGACGCGCTTGGATCCATTTCCAATCCTGATTCACAGAGTGTGCTCGCCAGCGCCATGCCTCAGTATGACAGGGTTCGATTGGTGACAGTCTTGCTTAGCCCACATGATGGTTTTGAGATCACCATAGGCGCTCGCGGGTTTGACACTGAATTCGACTTGCCTGACGGGTCGGAGCTAATCTTTCCCAAAAATGAGGAGGCTGCGGACAAGCTGAGATGCGCCTTAGGCTGGGTTCTTGAGCATTACGGCAGCGAGTACGTGCCAACACCAGTCCGCGTGGTCGAGGGCTCAAGTGAAGATGCAATCAAGGAGCTCTACAGGAGAGCCGAATTGAGTACGTTTGGAAAGGTAGTTCTGAAACACCCTTTGACTTAAAGGCGCGGCTATATCAAGTGGTGCTGGGAACAAGAACAGCTTTCTCCATAAAGTTCGGTCTCAAAGCTTATCCGTCGCTTCACTTGGGGCTGGATCCCAGACAACCAGTCAACTGATTTACTGCCACTTGGAGCATGAATCGGATAATAGCCGCTGAGTGATGAGTGTGTTACGAGGATTGGGACAATCCGGCCTTGAGATGAATGAGCGGCAGAGAAAGTGAGGGTGGTTGCATTGGTAGGAAGGCGTGTGATCTTGGCTGCTTGTTGATGAATAAGTTTGATTAGCGCTCCGGTTGATCAAAAGGCTTCCTCATTGACGAATAAAAATCAGCGACAATTCTTAAAGGGGAAGCCTGCACAGTCCCTGTCTGTCATCGTTTTGTACCAGTAGCAGCCACTTACAAACCGACCTGGCGTCACCTGGGCGGGAAAACCCCGTTTTCATAGAATTAGTGCGGACCCATCGATGTGGAGGAGTCGAGAGTGTGCGCCACAGAAGGGCGGACTCTTGCCGTTCACGAGAGTCTAAGAAGCATGCAAAGCGGACAAAGCCCGCATAGGTTCACTGAGGTGCAACACTTTCACCAGAGGTATAAACATGGAGCATCCTTCTTTGCGGCCTCGTTCTGAGTACGACTCGACTTCTTCATTATTGCTTGATCAACATTCGTGCTGAAGTCTCCCTCGTTACCTAAGGTCGCTCTCTGAATACAACGACATTTTCATGATGCATGATCTCAAAGGAAAAGTCGCCCTTGTCATTGGGATGGGCCAGATTGGAGACCAGGGATGGGGCATTGGCGCTGCAACAGCTGTTCTCCTCGCACGACAAGGCGCTGTCATATTTGGGGGAAATAGGACAATGGCATCGGCAACGAAAACAAAAAAGATCATCGAGCGTGAGGGCGGCATTTGCGACATCATGGTTACTGACGCCGCCAAGACGGACTCTGTTCAAACTCTGGTTGAAACCTGTGCCGCCAAACACGGACACATAGACATTCTAGTCACGAATGTTGGACTATCTCAACAAGGGTGTCCCGCTACAATGGCGGAAGAGACATGGGATAACCAGATTGACATCAACCTGAAGAGCGTGTACTTGGCCTGTCACCACGTGCTCCCAGTCATGGAGAAGCAGCCGACTGGTGGAGCGATTGTCTGCGTTTCAAGCGTAGCGGGTATGCGGTACATTGGCAAACCACAAGTTGCTTACAATGCTGCAAAGGGAGCGATCATGCAATTTGTCAAAGCAACAGCCATGATTTATGCTCAAAGGGGCGTACGTCTGAACACGGTAGTGCCGGGGCTTATGGACACACCACACGCGCAGAGTCTTGCGACTCGTTTCTTTAAGTCTGGAGGATACGAGGACTTCAGAAAGATGAGGGATGGTCAAATACCCATGGGCAAGACGGGTGATGCTTGGGATGTGGCGAATGCGACACTATTTCTTGTGTCGGAAGAGGCCAAATATATCACTGGGCAGAAAATTGTGGTCGACGGGGGTTATTACTTCTTCAACTGGGAGGGTGTGACGGTATAATACTAATCAAGTATCCTGGAAAGGTATGGTGTTGTGATAAGAGCTGATGAGAAAAATTTTGAGTATTATCGCCGCATTACCCTTTCTCTCTGCATGGGTGTCCCGATTTCATGTTCTTGTCAGTGTTTAAGTTCTGGCTAGTTCGAGAGTGGAACGCGTTGGGCATCGTGTCGTGAGGATTGCCAAGGGCCCTGCTCTTGAGTGTTTGTTCTCTGAGAAAGTGCAGAAAAGATAAACTTTGAGAACTGAATTCTGATATTTACAAGAATGAGATTTACCAAGCAAGATTAGCCATGCTGTGTTTTCAGCAAGTGCAGCTACCGTAGTACTACCCTCAGGGAGGCCAGCAACCGCACCACACTCAACATAGCGACTGTCTAAGTAGAGTATCTAATAGCGCTTATGCTCTATTTCCACTTAGAGCTTGAAGACTTTATCTTTCGGACAAATGCAAGTGCAAGTCTCGCTGGTTCCTGGAGATGTGAATGTACCACTTGGCGCTGGGACACCAGTCGTATTCGCTGGCATGCCAGAGGGCGTCGGGCTTGTGCCTGACTTATAGCCGGAAGTCGTCTGGTTAACCATTTTGACTATCGCGGCCATTTGTACGCCTGTATATGCTGGATTAGTATATCTGTTATTCTGTCCTACAATATCGCCTTAGGAAAGAAAAGGAAGTAGCCTTGTCGATTCGAATCGACTGCATTGCGGATCGGAGAATCAGAATATGTCCTTACCTCCTTTTTGATCCGCATTTTGTCCATACCAACCAACCCAATCCCAACAACCGTTAGGATTGGGAAGTGATCCCTGCCATGCTTGGTGACTCTGACTATCAGGCTTGGCTTGAGGATAGAGGACAATGATATTGTTCGTGTCTACATGATGGTGCAGCAATTATTAGCTCACGTTCTCACGCGGAAGGGATTTATTTCTAGGTCAGAGTTGTGGTTACTCACCCGCCCATTGATTGTAGCCTGTGTTGACAGTATACTTATCGCTGATGTTGGAGTAAGACTGTAGACACCCATGGAGTGCAACATGCAGCTTGCAAACCGTACTACCATCCGTACAAGCCTTAGGAACATACATATAGCCTGTCGTATCCATGCCCGCAGCACCATAACCGCCCGATTGCGCAAAGCCAACCATTTAGCCTTGCGACGAGGAAGAGCGTGCTTTGAGATCTCCGTACATCCACTGAAGAACGGCACTCGCGCCGTCATAGCCGCAGTTGGAAATGTAAGGGGAAGAACTCGAGCCACATCCGTTGTTCCCCGACCCATCTAGATCTGTGGGAAAGGTATGGGCTTGGCCTTGACGGGAGACAAATTTCACGTTACTGTCAGCTGCAACCGTTGAAAGTTGTTTCTGCAGTGCAGCCATTGGCTTCGGCCCGATAATGTAGTCCGAGGTCCCTACCTCTAGAAATATTTTCCGGTCCTTCAAGTTTTCCACATTGTCAATTTGATTCCCGCTCCATGACCTCAAATTGGCTGTTGGGCGTTGGATGTTTGGGTCCATGTTGTACATGCAAGAGAAATACTGCATTCAGAGTTGAGTTAGCATGATTCTGCCAAGCTGCGATACCGCTCTAACTGGATCATGTTACAGCGGGGACAGGATCTCGTCGATATAATTTGTGTCTCTGAACGTACCTGCTGGTTGCGAGCGCAATCATAAGGACCACCGGCAAAGACACCGAAGCCGGCTTTGAAGGTACCAGAGTACGCAATGCCAAGCTGAGCGGCCATGAAGCCTCCCGAAGAGAGCCCAGACACTGAAACGGAGTTTGGGTCAACATTGTAGGATTGAAGCTCAGCCGCGCTAGCAGAACAAGCGGCTGCTGCAAGAAACAGAGCTCGTGTTGTCAGCTTCATTTTGTACAGTAGATTCTGGAGTGAATGCGACTCGCGTGAAGACTGAAGCAAGAGATGTAATTATTGAGTCACTTTCTGTGCACTTCAATGCAATGACATAAAACTGCATCTGCGTGCTGAATATCTGGAAGGTATTTATATCTCGCCGTGGTTAGTAAAGAAGGATGCAACTTACCGAAAGGCAAGGCTATTTCCGAACAAGGACAATAGAAGAAAAGGTACTAGACACTCTACTGTTCTTGTTAGATCTGTCAAAATCGAGTTTCAGGGCCAGCTAGGCTCTTATTGTTCCTTCCCGCAATGGCTAGTGCGTCAGTCAAGGCCAACACTATCCTCTTCGCCCCTATATGTTGAAGAGCCGGATCCGGGCCAAACGTGACTTCCCGAACGCCAGTCTGTAGCTCGCACTGACGCAAACTCATTCGGGGCTTACCCCTTTGTAATTTTCAGATGTTCAGCCATCACACTTTACGAGGATAGGCTTGTGTCCCTCGATCGTCAGCCGGTGCCTGGCGGAGGTCGAGAACACATTGGAAGAATATAGTGCGCCCTTCTGGCCTTTATGATCAACTACACTAATGACGCAGAAGTTGCTAAGTCATGAGCTTTTTGTTGCTTCCGTCATCTATCCTGAGGAATAAGGATGGTAGTTATTTGCTACCATTTACAAGTTTCCTCTCCATCACGCCGTAGTAATAGTGAATTCATTCACGAAAATTGAAGCGACTCAAAAAGCTTCCACTATGCAGTAGAACCATGATGTACGATGATGTACGATGATGTTGAGCCTGACGCAGACCACAATTCACGGTCAATAACTTGCCCCAGAACGTGTCACGGCAATCACATTTTGAGTAGAAATGAGAAATGATGAACTATTTACTAAAGTGAAATAATATCTTTCAACATGAAGCTTTCAAGTCTAGAAATGAAGAAGAATTTCCTAATCTCCGATATTCAGCATCAGCATCCAGTGCACTGACAGTCACAAGATTTAGTTATGGATAGTGCCGAGGTTACTGGCGTCGAACTGCTCTCGGTTGTTGCTGTAGCCGTGGTCGTAGAGACACTCTTGCTACTTAGTGTCTGGCTGTGTTTTATTGGGAACAAAACAGGGCAGCCATGTACGAAGAGCGTCGGAAAACAATTTTCGCGCCTGATCCGCGTTCTTCTTTCCCGTAACAAACTCGGGACAGTGTTCTGAGTCGGGAATGACGATCGCGAATATCTCGTTCTCATATGTACTAGTCCCGCATTTCGGAATGCTTTGCGAAATGGTCACATTTTGCGGAGCGAAGGGTTCTGTTGACAGAACTGAAAGACCGCGCCAAGGGTCGAATTCGCCCTCGGTGAACAAGACATTGGAAGGACGGATTTTCCATCCCTTGGTGGCCACATTCGTGGCATCAGCATTGGGATAATCTGGCAATAAAGGTCCTGAGAATGTCTGATGGCACAGATCGTGATATGATGAGACGTCGATGTAGTTAGAAATCAGGGAATGATTCCCGTAGTCGGTGTTGTCAACTTGGAAGTACCCAAATTCGGTACAAAACTGCCATGTCCAACTGAGAGTATCTGTTGTGGGCTGGCTTGGCGGTGATTGTGTCACCTGTCGAAAGTACCGAGACAGTGGTGGCCACTTGCCGAACTTTATAGCTGCCTGCCTTGGTCCGACAGCAGCAACAACACCTGCTGGCCCTGCCCCATTCTCGAGATATTTGCACAGATTGGAAATGCTTACATCTGCGCCGAGAGCGTCTAGACCATAACTTTGGAAGAAGAGATAAGGGAGCATGAGAATCTGCACAAATTCCCGATTGCTTAGCTTGACTGCTTCCGTTCCAAGCACTTCGGATTTGACGGCAGCAGCCTTAGACATTTGTTGGAGTTGGCTGTCGATCCAATCGCTGATTTGACCCAAATCAGACGCACACTGGCCGTAGCTAGCTTTTATCATTGCGCGGTAAATTTGTTCCAAGTATGCACTGAAATTAACGCGAGCCTGTATAGGGGCTGATGCGGAGAGGGCTGCAAAAATTGTATCCGGATACTGTTCGCGACTTAGAGCCGAGCGAATACCAGGATAAGAACCGCCAATCATGATCCACGGAGATTTGTCCGGAGTCAAGTCGGTAGCCACATTCAAGTTGAACGAGCGAGCAAAGTAAGGTATATCCTTCAGCGCCTGAGCTAAACTGAGATACTTGAACTGCTCAGGGGTCGCACTGGGATTAATCTTGACCGGCAGTGACTGCCCATAGTACCTGTTGAAGAGGTATTAGGCAACAGTTCTAATTCTTGAAACAGAGGATCAAAGCTCACCGGTGTTCCCAAACCAGTCCTACGCCGCCAAACTCTTGTAAGTAGTTGACAAAATATGGCACTTGTCTACTCAGCATTGCCTGAGCGAGTGGCTCCGCATCTCCTTCGCCGCCATCAAACACAAAAACAGGTCCGCCTGGCTTGTAGTAAGCATCGGTGACCCAATACCGGTTTTGGTATGTACCAGCACGCTCATTCTCATGATTGACAGGTATCTGCACCTCTGGTTAGCTATTGCACTGTTTTCCATCATCCAAACTGATGACTGACATCTGCCCACGACTCGCTTATTCTGGCTTCTTGCCGCCGAGAACTGCTTTTATTAGAACGTCCGCGGCCATGGAGGATTTCTTCGGCAGTAAGACCAAGACTTGTGTTCAATCTATTTCGTCGAAGCTGCTCCACGATGTTAATAGTGCCAGTCCCAAGGCAATGAGCTAAGGAGCTTCCCGTAATCGCCATGAGCAGCAAATTTGGAACGAGCAACATCTTCGGTTGGTTTTCATAAATCTATTAGAGACGAACATGTAGGCTTTAGACTTTGGCATGAACTTATGAACTATAGCTTTTTATAGCACCGTAGCTAAGCTTCTTTTACCATCACATGTGTGAGCTGACACAAACGCTTGTCAAATGATATCAAACCATCTCCTATACAAATCATCTTCGACTCGGAACCGCACATTGCGAACTGTTTTGTTATTGCAACACTTGAGCGCCAGGTATCTGGCGAAACGGCGAATTCAACGCTGCCCAGTGTCATGGTTTGTACTAACTCGACGCCACTTCAGTTCATGTGTCTGTGCACAAGCACAAATTATTGTCAATCTCCATACGAAGAAGGATTAATGGATCCCAACAAGATGCAATACTCCTTTTATCTGGAACAAAAGACCATAAGGCTTTGACGAAGTGTAACACGACCTGTTTCGGCATCGATTAAGATCGACTGAAACGGGAAGGTGAGTGTCGAGGTAACATTGACATTGCAGACTATATGAGCATGCCTTAGGAAAACGTCACTTCTTTAAATGCGGCTGTACCCATGATGCTGTGTCATCCAGTCCTGCCAGTGGAGATCTTCATTGTAACGATTCAGGTGTCAAGAAGGCATATTAACAAAGAGCGGATGTATTCATGGGTATCTGAGCCCTTCTTTCTTGTTCTCTATTCCTCATGACTGTACAGTAAGGACCAAGTCCTGTACCTGCAGACCGACTCGACGGAAGGGGCTGGCCGGGGATTTGCTTGTCAGCCCTTCAAGCAACATGACGTCCAGTACAACCACTGAACTGTCGACTTTCTCTGTAAAGTCCTGTTCTCTATATTCAGCAAAGCAAACTCAGGGAAAATGTAATAAACCACTGCCAGTCATCGACCATTACTTCCCAAAGCCGAAGGTCACTCTCCGGATTTCAGTCATGTAGCCGGATCCGAAGTGGATCTTGCACTAAACCCGCTGCTACCACCGCCACCCAGCATCACCAGGTCATATCTTTCGAAAGAGAACACCGCTTTTCGACTGCCGTTACTGGCTAGCTTTAGTGCGAGAAGGTTTTAGAAATGATTGAGACCAATTAAACTCGTAGAACAATTTCCACCCGTGGCGTTGCTTATGCACTACGACTGCCTGCACGCGGCCCGCATGGTACAGCGCCTGCCTCCAGCTATGCAGGTCATCCAAATCTGGGGGAATTCTCGGTGCCGCTTTCATGCCATGCTGGACTAATGTGCCTATGCCAAATAAGTTATCTCCTACATCCAATAGCTTTGGCAAGAATGTACATGGGTCTCATGCCAGATGGGCTTTCCTTTCTCACGGTGCGCTCATCATGCTGTAGTACTGGCGCAGGAGCAAGCTCTATTCATTGTGGCGCGACAAGCTTCAACTGCCGAAGCTGCCTGTCAGATCCGCTCTTCGTACGGCCTTGCCTCTTTGAGTGTCTATCTCCAAATCGAATGCCTTCTCGTCACAATAGGGGGCTTCGCCAATGTCTGGTAGCGCTTGGCTGAGGTGTAGAGAAAATCGTTCCTCGGTCGAGGCGTCGCCTCAGCCTCTACTGGACCTCACATCTGAACTACTCATTCTCCTAATGCGAAGTTCCCGTGCCCTTTCCTGGCATTAGTGTCTTGGATCAGTGGCGCGAGATGGCAGCCGTATATCCTCCTAATATCTGCCGAACAGCTTTGTAAAGCCGCGCTGATTAATGTCCCAGATTTTGGATTCAAGTCCTAATCTTATGACGCTGAGTTAGAGGGCTATAAACCTATAACTTAATTCCCTTATCCTCCAAGAAAGGTACGTAATAACAAAGTCATCATCAGCGGGCCCTGCATATGCATATACATGGGGGTCACTATTGTACGAGACACGGTGACGCTATGCTTGAAACAGCCAGATCACGAACATTATTTTATGTTTCCCATGTCACCAGTTTCCATGTCGCTCATACAAAACAATCCAGTCACTCCAGGGCCCGAAATACATTCGTCCTCAATCTATCATCCTGGAGTGGCCGGGTAGAGGTAACCCCTGGGAGCTTATTTAGACAAAAGGGCCAATGAAGCGCTATGGGGCGTGCATCGGACAGTGGTGGCTAAGTATTCCCGTCATTTTGCTCTACGACCAACAGTGTCTGTTGGCGGATATTTATCAAGTGTTGGGGAACCAGATGCCGATCAAAGAGGCTGCTTCAGGGTGTATAGATCCGAGCCCTATTCCTTCGACATCGCAGCAGCATTTCTTTCACAATACCTAGCAGATAAGACTTACTTAAAAGCCCGATGCAAGTATGAGCTTAGACAATGTTGCCGCCGGAACTATCGACATGTCTGCTTTGTCCAAGGCTCGGAAGGAGCCAAGTTCTTTAGGGTCTCTCATACGTATGGGGATTGCCCGCTTTAGTCGGCGAAGCCAATAAGGAGTGTAAGAGCTTGAAGATGAGCTGTCCTTCATGTACCAGAAACATTTGGAGGCGCTACAACGTCACCTAGCTTAAGTTCAGGTAAAGATTCCTTCATCTGCGCATCAGTCTCAAGCTTTACCCAAAAGCATATGGAGACATTTTCTGTTCACCGCCTAGGCACACCTTTTCTCAGATCTCTTGGAATTTCGGTCAACGCCGAGCTTAGTAGAAGGGCATATTTTCATGCACAGCAGCATGTAAAGTAATGTTCTCAACTCAAAACCCTCGCCGGGACTGAGGCCACTTCGATCAAGCCCGGCGACACTTGTTGGACTGGACTTGACTTATATCCTGTAGCTAATGAAAGATCAATCAAAACCTTTCGTCGCCGCTGCTAGGAATAATCTGCCGAAAAAACAATTTGTTGTTTTCGACAGGCAAATTCTGAAATGCAAGGCATTGCTAGGATGCGTGGGATAACAAAAATGGTTCAGAGTGTCTGATCCCTGTCATGTCAATACACAAATGAAGATGAACTTGCGCCGTCTCAGGGTACAAGAAGCAAATTTCAGTGTAGTTCCGAATAATGATTAATTTTGTGGACACAAAAGGTGTGCCGAGTACGTGCGAACGTGGACTTGGCTTCTGACGTCCCCTGCTGTGGACATTTTCTACCAAATTTTAAGACGGAAGTTCAATCACTATTCGCCCGCGTTGGAAGTTCTTCTAACGTTCATTAATTGCTTGAAGAATTATCTCTATCAGCGCCAGGTCACACGCAATTGCTGCACTGACTTACTCTTTGGTGTCACCCGCAACAGATGCCAGCAGCTGTCACGGTGGCACGTGTGCAAGCTTGAGGCTTCCCGGTTTTCATTAAACCTCAACCCCTTCACCTTCACTCAAACAATCTATCATCCTCATCTTCTTTGAAGCTTCCCTAAGTTTCAAACTTGAATTTTTTCTTCTTTTTAACTGGTTTCCTAACATTTCTGGGTGATCAGTCTCCTTGCACAAAACTGCTTTACAATCCCTGCTTTTATCTTCACATGGTGCTTAGCTGGCTTTGCTTGCATCAATTTTCTTTCATTCAATCTGCCACTTAAACTTGGGCTTAGCGATTCTCTTTGTTCTTTTTGAAAATGACAGTGCTACAATCTCCCTGCAACTCCAAAGGGCTACATGATATGAGGATGGATCAAAATGAGAAAGAAATCAAGCAAGAACATGTTGATATCGAAACATCCACAGTGAGCGTTGTTTTTGCCTCCGAAAATCTTGGAATACAATCTGACAGACAAACGAAGACTTTTGAAAATCTGGAGACAACCTTCTCAAATGCACTTGGGACTCAGCGGCCGCATGCTTTCATCGATATGACCGAAGATGAAATGATCCCTATCTGCTCTACAGTAGTCCAACAAGTCAAAGAAACCGAACCGAACTATTTTCAGCTTCGTCCAACGAGACACGAAAGCAATGACAAGAACACTGAAAAGTTGGAAAGTGAGGAAAAGTCCGTGGGGAAGCTGGAAGCAAACCACTTCAAGCTCGAGAGTATGGGCACGGATGATGAGCCTTTGATGATAAGCGACGACTCGTCGGATGATGGCAATGATGATGAGAAAGACAAAAATTATGTGCCACATTCTGAGCCAGGAGTCATGAAACCCAAGAAAAACAGACAGCCACCGGCAAAAAATTCTCGGGAGTTCTTTGCCAGAGTCTTTGAGAAAGAGAAGAAGACTAGAGAGGAGCAAGCGAGAAGGTCTGGCAACGAACCAAATGGACCCATAAGATCAAGAGCAGCAAAAAGAGCTAGAAAAGATCCTGTAAATAAGCTCGGTGTACTTACTCAGCTCAGAGAGGATGTTCGCCACGGTCAGAACATCAGAGAAGGAGCAGCTACTGCCATGCCAGAGATGTCTGCCACAACTCACGCAGAGCAGTTTGCCATCATGAACAGCAACATCCCGCAGGGATCAGACAACAGACGAAACAAAACTCAGAAGCGAGACCTTAAGCAAGCTGTAAAGTCTTTCGGTTACAAGGTTGTCAAAGCCTTTGATGGAAACTGGCTCCATAAAGATATGAACACAGCTTTGTACAGCTACCAGATAACCGCAACATCTTGGATGATGAGAAGAGAATTGTCTCCTGCTGGGCCTCTTGGAGGCATCGTAGCAGATGAAATGGGCATGGGTAAAACTCTTATGAGTCTGGCTTGTATAGTCGGCAATCCGCCTGATGACAATGACCTGAAGAAATTTCTTGGGGCAACGCTGGTCATTGCTCCAAACCGCACTGTAGCTGAACAATGGAGAGACGAGGCGGTTAAACACTTAGGCACGGACTTGAAAAGTTTCGTATGGATTTACGATCGCAAGACCCATATGCTTGATGAGATACTTCGCCATCAATGGCTTGTGTAAGTGCAGAGAATGCTCCCGTGACCCTCTCATACTCGATCCTGGAACTTACTCTGCGCAGTATTACAAACATGCACGAGATTCGTACCCAATTTACTTCGGGGGAAGAGATTAAAGTCATAAGGAACCAAACCTTAAACAAGGACATGGAGATTATAAAGAGCGGTGAGAAAGGGAAATTATTCCATGTGAATTGGTACCGAGTGATCTTGGATGAGACACACGCGATCAAGAACATCGAAAGCAAGAGTAAGCTCCAGGTTCTTGCTCTAAATCTTTGGGGTCACTATACTGGACATCTGTATTGACCATCGTTTAGGTAAGATGGCATGCTGCTTTTTGAAAGCAAAGCATTGCTGGGCTCTGACTGGGACACCACTTCTCAACGAGACAGCAGGTAAAGTGCAACTCTTACCACATGGAGATTGGTACTGAACGAGCTGACCAAACAGAACTCCTGCCTTATCTCAAGTTCATTGGATGTGATATTGATGAAGATCCGGAGTCGTTCAATCGTGGGTACATGAATAATGTGAGTTACAAAACTCCAACATCGGTTGTCTTACAACCAATCATTAACAATGCTCCAGAAGAAGGCGAATGAAAAGCTAGAAGCCCTTATATCAATGGTCATGTACCGCAGGTGAGTATTTGCATAACACAGGAACAGTTGAGGCACATCTGACACGAATA
The DNA here is from genome assembly GCA_000222875.2 of Periglandula ipomoeae IasaF13. Classification (NCBI taxonomy): domain Eukaryota; kingdom Fungi; phylum Ascomycota; class Sordariomycetes; order Hypocreales; family Clavicipitaceae; genus Periglandula; species Periglandula ipomoeae. The sequence goes on from AFRD01000265.1 coordinate 37,201, forward strand.
TAGAACCAAGAATGATAACTTTCTAGGTCACAAGATACTCGATCTCTCGCCGTGTCATACTCACGATATTCACTTCACCATTTCTAAAGAGGAGAGTGTCATTTATGAGTAAGTCATGAGAGTATGCATCTCGAAAAAGGGAACCCCGCTCACTAGAAACGTTTTCACTAGCTTCACAAAACTGGTGTTCCACCAAGTCGCCGAAGAAATGGAGAGAATAAAGGCAGAAAAGATGGATGAAGCTAATGAAGAACTCATTGCTCAGCTGAAGGAGCAACATGAAGCAGCCCTGAAACGATTATATTCAGAGCAATACATGCACTTGAGAATGGCGCTTTCTCATCCATACAATGTCGAAAAGCTGTACCGCACACTGCCTTCTGGCGGTGAAATACAGATGCTGCGACAAAACTTGACTGAGATACGCAGCAAGAAGAGGGTCATTGACCAGCTCCTAGAAGACAGAAACCTGGTTAGAGAGCTCGACTCCTATCACTCTGGTATCAGCTTTGTCAAAGGGTGTTCTGACCCTGCAATCGGTGGGTGCATTGAGTTCGACACATGTCTCAACATGATTCAACTTGATCGTGAATCCAAAGCAGAGAATGTCAAGTGTGCCTTGTGCGGCGAGACCCCAGAACGCCCTGTCAAATCTATGCTAGTACGTCCAAAACCATTTCGTTTGGTGAAAGTGCTGACAATGATTAACATGAGCAGTGTGAACACTTTTACTGCAACGACTGCTTCATGCAAATAGCAGCATTCACCAGGGTTGATTCAACTGGGATGGCTGTCCCCTCGGTAAGCGCGAAGTTGAAATATAGACAGTACCAAATGCTGATGAGATGAGAATAATCAGACTTGTAGTTCTCGCTCATGCGGCGCAAACTTGATGATCACCAGTCAATCCTTTTCCATGGAGAGGGAATATTGGAGGGTATCAGCAGATGCCAAGTTTGCGGAGCGTGGAATCGACAGCAACTACGTGTCCTTGCCACGAGACCGAGAACGAAACGGATGTTTTCTCCTCGGGGACTACAGAGATGATGCTTCGCAGATACCAAGCTCTCGTCTGACTATTGCCATAATTGTGCTGTCCAGCTGGCTGCTTGACTATCCCGACGACAAGATCATGGGTAAGACGGCTCTGTGTTACCACTTCTCCCCTTCTGAATATGTCTGACGATATGGAATAGTGTTTACGCAATTTATTTCGACAGCAAAAGTTCTGGGACGCATGCTCGAAGTCACCAAGAGCCCATTCTTGTATTACTATGGATGCATGTCCGGTGCCAAAAAGGCACAAGCTCTAGAAATATTTAAGGACAAAAATCCTGGCAGTCCACGAGTAATGGTAAGAGACAAGCAGCCATTATCCAGGATCTGTAACCAATTCTCAGCTGCTAACGATTCGCATAGCTCATCAGCTTGAGAGCCGGCGGCCAATCCCTCAACCTCGAATGCGCAAACCGAATGATTATCATTGACCCATGGTGGAATGTCACGGCGGAGCAGCAAGCTATTGGGCGCGCGTACAGAATCGGTCAGAAGAAGCACTGTTATGTTGTTCGCGTCTTGACTGATTCGGACATGGACCAGAAGCTTCTGACACTCCAAAATAATAAGAGCGAAGAGATCGACTAGGCTTTACAGGATGACAGACACATCCCGCAGCTTCTCGATGACGACCAGCGCGAGGAGTTTTTCCAGTTCACGACAGGTAAAAAGAAAGGTAAGCAGGCCGCTCCGAAGCAGAAATGGAGAGGCGTGCGATTGGGAAGGCTGGATGCGCAGGCCGAGAACGCGGAGCAGTCGAGCAAGAAACGAAAGCGTGCGTGAAGAACGATATCATTACATTCTGGGTTTGTATCAATGGAGTTGAGACAGTGGGCATGGGTTCGACGGCCGCGAAGCGATGCTGGGATGGATGGTTTGGGATTCGAAATATGACGATTATCACGAACAAGCAGATTCTGAAGATGGGATCAACAAAGAGCTATTGAGAAAATCGGAACACAGAACGGGTAACAGAACAGGACACAGATAGAACAAGTTAGACAGGAATCAAGGTGCATTTTGTAACAACGAGTGCAAACAGACTCGATGCGCGTAGCCGACTGAAGCACCAGACACTTGTGCAGCTTTGCTTCTCTTCTGCTGGTCAGCCTCGCATGCACCTCAGCAGAGGTGTCCTGTCAAACAGCCAGCCAGCCCTGCAACTTGAACGAAGGGAGACGTGACGCAACCACCTCGCATCACCATGTCGTGCGTCTCAAACCATCCCAGCTGCTGCCTCCGCCCATCAAAGTCATTGTCTCCAAGCTCGCTTCCACATTCTCGCACTGACCTTAAACCCTCCCCGATTCTAGCCGGAGCAGGGAGGAGGAAGATGTGGAGGAAGAAGATGGGGAGGAGGTGCTGGTGGTTCTGATGGTTTTGGAGGGGGAGGGGGACGCGGTAATGATTCTCCTCCTTCTTATCCGTGGACAAAGCCATCTGTTTCGCAACCAGAAGGGTTATATTAGTACATTTCAGAGAGCCCATGTATTCTCCTGAGCTGTAGTATGTTAATCGCTTGAACGAGAAATAAGCATCTGGTCAGGACACGGCATAGGTTTAGTCAGTCAAACTGGGATGGTGGCGTGGGTGCACACGCATTAGGCACGTAGAGCTCTACGCCCGTCTCACGGGAAAAGCGACAAGATATAGTTTTCTACGATACCGCAAGGGTCAATTTACTGGTACATAGGCTGATGGAGGGCATTAATCTGTCGTATTGAATCATTTCCAGAAGAGAGTAGCCAGGAGGGCCATTAGAGTGCCGTGCGTGACACGACGTAAAGCTGCAACGGAACCTGAGAATCGGAATCCTCAATAAAGTCTGAGACCAAATATCGTCCTGCAACTTGATGAAAAAGAGAAAATAGGAGCCGTGCCTGCCTTCAAAGCTCTCTAGTGGTGATTTATTTTCGGTTGGCCAGCTCTATCCACCAATGTGTGTCGAATCTTGTCCAACAAAGGGCAATGAGCCATGAGACCATTGGTCCAACAACGAAGTATCTCCACGTGTATCCTGGCCACCTTTGCTCATCAAGGCAATGCAACAGCTCTATCCACAAGGGCCAGGTGAAAAGGAGCCAGAAGAACTCCATCAGTCGAGGATGTGAGGCGTAGTAACGAGATCTCTCGAAGAAGTTGAACGAGACAGGAGGAACTGAAGGCGGTCCGACTCCTTTGTCAAGGAAATCAACGGAGACCAGTATGATTATGACCATCCCAACAAAAGTGATAGCGCCCATTATTCTAGGGGTGGATTCCTATGCCTCTCAGTTGGATATTTGTAGTGGTTCTTGGGTGGTTCTTGTGCCAGGTGGTGATGTCGTGCAGGGTAGTTTGTTGTTATATGCTGCCGTGCATGAAAAGAATTTTAATGAGGATTTTGTTCTTGCCACTTGTGTGATTCACTATCTGTGCGAATTGATGAATGGTGATGGGAGGCAAAGAATATGTTGCTTCGGCGCCGCGGGACCAATGGTCCTTTTATAATTGCCCAAAGCTGTATCATCGTAGACTCTCAAGCGGCAGTGTAGATGCAAACCTTGGCTTGATCCTGAATTTAGATCTTCAACGTCGCTCTTACAAGAGTAGATAAAATTCATTATCATGATTTAAGTTTTCCTTGTGTAGCCGACACAAACTTTATCCTCATCTGTCATGAGCACCTCCACCACTGTTCAGAAAGCAGCCAGCGTCCAGGCGCTCTCGTTCGTTGCAGCCAGCGCATTCAAGCCATGTATCGCCAAGTTCACGTCCGCGGCAGCGGCCACAAAGCGCGGAGGAGAATCAGCTCGTACAAGCTACCAACCAGAGTTGGTTCTGCAGCGAAACCTCGGAGGAGAGCCCGTATGACACTTCGAGACATAATTTGACGGGATCTTCAGTCAGTATGAGTTGTGGGACAAAATGAATCTTAGGACACTCGGCGGGGTAAAAAGTTCCACTTTCCTCTGGATCAACTGGGATGCCGAAACAAACATTTTGTGACTGCGCACTTGAGAAAGACGCGAATTTCACAAATTTTGCGTGGCTTATAACATCTTGCACTGTTTCCTGCTCACGGATCGCGAGTGTGTTGAAGCGATGAAGTACCACGCCCCAGGCGCTTGGACGCTGAACCGTCCAAGCGGCTAATACCAAGCCGCAGCCTCTAATGCGGTAAAGCTCATCCCGCTGTTGACCCAAACACGAACTCCTTCCAGCGGGTAAACTCACTATTGGCCATTATTGGTCAGCCCTGTCTGATGACGAGATGATGAGCAAGTATTTGTAATACAGCGCCATGGCTTGTGCCTCGTTTTGAACTTCCAAATGTGATCCATTGAGCGAAGAAAATCGAACAAAGACACATTTTATCATCTTAGACGACTCTTGAAACCAAACGCAACAATGTCTTCCGCAGCAAAGTCTTTTCGCCAGCTCATCGGCGTCCAACCCTCGACAGTCTCAATCAATAAGTCCACCCTTATCATCATTGATGCTCAAAATGAGTATGCCGACGGACAATTAGCCACAGCAAAGGTAGCAGAATCACGCAAGGCGATCTCTGCGGTCCTGGAAAAGTATCGCAAGTCGTCGCAGAATGGCAAGAATATCGTTCACATCGTGCATGCCACTCCACCTGGTGCTACGGTCTTTACCAGCGGTACCCCGCTAGCGCAGGAATTTGAGGAGTTGACTCCAAAAGAGGGGAGAAAGTGATCGAGAAGAACTTCCCGAGCTCATTCGCGAAGACGGAGCTCGCTGAGTATTTGAAAGGGTTGGGAGATGTCGGGAACCAGATCGTCCTTGTCGGATACATGGCTCACGTTTGCGTTAGCACAACAGCGCGAGCTGGAGCCGAGTTGGGTTATGATGTTGTCGTGGTTGAGGATGCTATTGGTGATCGCGATATTCCGGGAGCTGACGCAGGTACGCTCGTAAGTGTCATTCTGAGCGAATTGGGAGATGCATTTGCAACGATCATTAAGAGCGGTGACATTCAAACCTAAGGGTCTGCAATCGACTTCGTATTGATACGGACGTAGGATAAGCTAAGGGGCCTTTTGCTTGTACCACCTCTAAATTAGAAGCATCAATCGAATCTCACTTATGCTTGGGTCATTCATGCTCGAGACTTCTCTAGCAGTAGTGCCAGGAAAGAAGACGATTACTAGTGATCCGTCGCGGCCAACGCTTCGTAAATAGCCTCACTGTACGCAGGACCTTTCTGACTCTGGCCGATTCCAGTAACCATCTTATTCATGGCGTATGCAATGGTCATTTTTCGATCAAGATCCATGACGACGAATGAGCCGCCCATGCCTGGCCAGTAACAAACCCTGCCTGTCTGTGGGAGCCATGGAAGAATCTGCGATGGAGAAAGACCAAAGCCAATGCCAAATCTCACGGGAAGCCCTATCACAAGATCTCTATCATTGGCCTGCTCTTGGAATATCAGATCAATTGTCTTCTGAGAGAGCAGTGCTACACCGTCTCGCTCGCCTCCTAGGGTGATGGCAGAGAAGATACGAGCCAGAGCGCGAGAATTACCATGACCATTGGCCGCGCCAATGTCTGCCTTTCTCCAGTGTTCTGTGTTGGCCCGTTTGGGGTCTAATCCCGGGTTTGCAAAGACTCGTGCTATCATCGAACCCGGCTTCAGGTTGCTCAGGAAGCCTGCGTCAGTAGGTGGTGCTATGACGTCTGATAGACGTGGCCAGTCCTTCTCCGATGCTCCTATCTGGAAGTCTGCTCCTAGGGGACCGGCTATCTCTGTGGCTACAAATTCTCGAAGAGACTTGCCCGTCACGCGTCGGATCAATTCAGGAGATGCCCCATATTTAGAGCGTGGTAGCCAGGGGCTGTGCCGGGAGGCCACCAAGGAGCTTGCGATGCCAACATTGCTGTAGAGCGTTCAAGGTCATAGACGTCTTGTATTGTAATTGGATCTTCCCAGCCTGGAACCCCAGCTGTGTGCGACAGTAGGTGTCGAACCAAAACATTTTCTTTTCCATTTGCACCAAATTCCGGCCAGTAGGTGGCAACCTTTTCGTGAACGTCCAGCAAACCGCGGTCCACGAGCATAAGAGTCGCGAGACTGACAGCATTTTTCGTTGTAGAAAAGACATTGACGATAGTGTTTTCTTCCCAAGGCTGTTGTTTTGTTTCGTCCGTATAGCCTCCCCACAGATCGACAACGTCCCGCCCCGCAACGTTGACTGTTATTGATGCCCCGACTTCCTCTCCCGACTGTATGAAGTTTTCCAACAGTTCTTTCACCTTCTTGAATTGCGGGTCGCACACGCCGTTGACAATGCTGCTTGACATGGTGAGATTTTGAAGTGGCGGAGACAAGCAAAGTTGAGTTTTTTCTGGTTGCAGCTGTTTCAATGGCGATTTCATGTTCATTTTATGAGTGGATGTAACCCCCCTCAGTCTGCCGACGGTCGGGATCTCGTATGATCCCGAGACTAGTTACCAATTGTCCGTCCGACGTAGACATGGCAAAAAAACAACAGTAGGCAGCAATTTCGGAAATACATCGTTATTGATCGCTATAAGCTATGCAATTCACGTTTTGAATTCGGTTGAGGTGTGTATGGTAATATATCGTCTTGTCAGAGTCTTAGCGCGGTACATTAGAGACTTTCACACGACCAAACGCTTGTATTTGGCCCAAATCAGTGTTTGACTCGCCTTCATCGTGGATTGTGCGTATAGTCTTCCCTCGTACTTTATCCCGTCGGGCAAACCAACTCTCATTCGGAGTTCGGGAGTGGCGTGCCTTCCGAGGCCCACCAAAGTGTCTGTGTCGGCGTTTTGTACGTAGGTAGCCGTCCTCAATCGACAATAAGGTGATAGACGGACATAACATGGTCCATTTGTCGCGTCCGCGCAATTGCGTGACATGAATTAGCCGCCGGGGTTGTAATCTAAACCCGGATCGCCACAGTGTTGATTCAATGATTTTCTTATTCGTCGTCAGTCACCTTGCATTTCGTTGCGGGGTAGCAGGATACACTGTATGAAATCCAACAGCAACTGAAAAAGATTCTATGAATGCTCCCCCGCACAAACGGCAGACAAGGAACCGACTGCCCTTCAAAGTAGTTTATTATCGGATCCGAAATCACACACCTGGCGGCACCGTGCACCAGGACTAATACATAGCTCTACTATTCTTACGCTACTTTGGGTCAAGATCAGCGTGGCGGCCAGCAACTACGGCGACTTAGTTTCATCCGTTCGAGCCGCTAGTCACTGGTGACGCCCCCAAGACTACCTGGAAGCTTGGACCGTCCAGTGAAGATTAGCACCAAACTTCCGCCCGAATCGATCATTTAGCGGCCATTTTCTGACGCCAAGGCCTGGCAGATGCCTTTGTGACAGAGCCAGACGCTTGAAAGTTGTTGACATCCACGTGGCGCTCGCGAGGCTGGAAATGGCAGGGCAACAACTTTGACACACGAAAAAATCGCCGAAGGTTGACTCGCGAATCCCTTCCCGTTCAGCAAGGCTTCCGGAACCGATAAGGCGCGGAGCGGCGGAGTACCGGTAGCCACAGCAAGTTTGGAGATACTTTCAGAAAAGCACTTGACCAGATCTCCTCTTTTTCACTGCTTCATGCACCCCGCAAGCCTCATCTGGGGCATGATGTACCCCAGAAAGGCCCAGGAATGCACATCTCGTGGCTGACGCACAGCGTAACGACGGGCCTCAAAGGGCACTAGGCACGACCAGACTACAAAGCAGATTTTAACTCCCCATGAGTATAAATTACCCTTCAAGCCGCTTTCTAGAACTCCATAAATTGAACTACAAGCGAGTTTCAGCACTCTACTTCTTACAACCTTTTTTTGTGCAACGGGAAACAACTACTTCTCGTCTCTGTTGCGAGGCTCGTCTTACACAATGCTCGACGCAATCTCTTTGTCGCTCGTCGTGGCTATGGCCGGCGCGGCTCACGCTGTTGACCTTGGAGCGTACAACGTTGATCCTGCCTCCGTCTCCGTTTCTGGATTATCTTCCGGAGGCTTCATGGCAGTTCAGCTAGGAGTTGCGTACTCTGGTACCTTTCGCACTTGGTTTGGTGTTTTTGCCGCTAGCCCTTATGATTGCGCTCGCAATCAGCAGGTATGGTTTCTCTTCTCTCTCCGTTTAATCTGCAATCTAATTGTCTGACTTCCCCCAGTATTCGGGCTGCATGAACAATCGCAGCCCTGAAATTACCACTCCTACACGAAATATGCAAACATGGAGTGGAAACAAGATCGACGACCTCGCCAACTTGAAACAGCGGAAAGTCTTTCTAGAAGTGGGAACATCGGCCAGCACTGTCGGCCCAAACCCAATGAATGCTCTGAGCCAGCAGCTATCGGGCTTCACGACAGCAGCAAACACCCAGTACATTACTCGGTCGGGGCAGGCTCATACATTCCCAACCGACTTCGACGGAACTGGCAATAATGCTTGCGGGTCGTCTTCGTCCCCTTACATCTCTAACTGTGGATATGATGGCGCTGGCGCGGTGCTCAAATGGATGTACGGCGATTTGCAGCCACGATCGGCAACTGCAGGCGGGACATTCGTCAATTTTGCTCAGACGGGCAAATATGGCTCACTGGGCATGGACCAAACTGGATATCTTTACGTGCCCAAGTCCTGCCAGGACGGAAACACGGTTTGCAAATTGCACGTCTCGCTACATGGTTGCCAGCAGACTACTGCGAATATCCAGAACAAGTACACGACAAATACTGGATACAATCGCTGGGCTGGTGAGTTCGAAATCTCCACTTACACACTGCTTCTTCTCTTACTGTTCATGTACTGACCAAAGGTTAGATACAAACAACATCCTAATCCTGTATCCCCAAGGCGTCAAGGATTACACTCCTCGACAGGCATGGCAGGGACTTGCCCCTAACCCTTATGGCTGCTGGGATTGGATCGGCTGGTACGGTGACAATGTGGACCAAAAAGGAGGTCAGTTAGCTTTTCAAAGTTCTTTTTTTATGTACCAAGTGACACTAACAATCGTTGCGATAGGAGTACAAATGGCTGCTATTGTCGCCCAAGTCAACCAAATCACGAGCGGGTTCAAACAGGGTGGTGGTGGAACATCATCTTCCACTGCACCTCCCGGCACCACTTTGACCACGACAACCACTCCCCCAGCGACGAGTGCAACGCCTGGTGCTAAACTCTATGGGCAATGTGGTGGAATCGGGTGGACTGGCCCGACGACCTGTGAACAAGGTACTTGCAAGTCGTACACTCCTTACTACGCGCAATGTCTTTGAGCACAAGGGAGAGACACAACATCAGATTGAATTGTTTGCTGGCAACAGTTCTCGTGTTTTTAGGTCTTTTAAAAGCTTCTTAGTGAAAATAGTAGTGATGTTTGATGAACTGTTTGCAGACCACCTCGTAACCAGCCAGCCCTCTTGAGCCTTGTGAAAAGACCTCCGGGTTGACTCTCACGGCAGAGACTTGTAAGCGGATCCGCAGGCACAAGTGTTGACAATTACTTAGCAGCCGCAGGCATAGTTTTACCCCGCAATTTCCAGGGTCACTCGTAATGGACCATGATCAAGGTTTACTTGTCTGTTAATGGACATGTTTATGTACAATTGAGCTATCAATTCGCTACAAGAACTTTTAAATTCAACACTGCAACGTGCGATAGTGATTGCAGGCCCTGCTTTTTTCTTCCATAACTCATTGTTTCTTTTGGCAATAACTGTAAATCATGATTAGCCCCCAAGTCCACTAAGGGCACTAGTCCCCCGCTGTTGAGCTGAAATGCTGCAGGTACTTACCCCAGAAGGCCACCCAGGGGGGTTGTCTTGTCCTTTAGGCATTTTCCACCACCAGCCTATGGCGATTGTTAGTACGTACCAACCAATATTCCAGTATTTCTTATTCCATTTATTCTGATGGATACTGTGCGCAAGACCAAGTTGCCTTGCCATGAGAAGTACATATGAATAATCAAGAGGGTTAGGAATTTTAAGCAACATACAAGCAGACAGTCAAAGTCGTCAAAACAGATGCTGCCTTTGCCGCCTCCCGCCTGAGGCATAGGTGCAGCCAAGACGGCGGAGG
>AFRD01000264.1:0-47400 GCA_000222875.2 Periglandula ipomoeae IasaF13
CCATCGCAAAGCACAGAAAGGAGAGGTAGCCTTTATGCCATCAACCAGATCGAATAACTCTCGACCTAAAGCATCAACGTACTGCTCGCTGTGCACTGACTGGGCAACGGTCGCCGTGAAAACCGAGATAGACTGGGGATTTGACTTAGTGGAATTATCCTTCACCCAGGCAATGATCTCGTTCAGGCGTTGGGGGGACATTTCAGTCTCCAGAGTGTCTTGCGGCGAACTTCGGTGCGACCACCACGTTTGAACAACTGTGAACCAAGGCGAAGTCTCGTGAAGTTTCTTATTTTCCGTGTCACACAGTTGCTCGTACCACAATTGCAAAAATCCTGGCAGGTCGCGCCGAGTGCGAAAACCATCTCTCATAGCCTCAATAATCTCCACAATCGGCGCCGTGTTTTCCTTGTCGATTTCTTGAGTCGATATTCTCTGGCAAATTTCCTTGCGCAACTCAGCGCCCTCTTCTGATAGCTGGAAAACATCTGTATCGCATCGAGCAATTTTAGCGATTAACGGCCATTCGGTGCTATCTTTTCGTAGCGCATAATCCAGACAAATTCTGCGCAAGTCGAGCACGGAGATTGATGAAGATCTTTCAAGAGACTGCTCCAAGATACTTCGCATGAGCGAGTTACGATCTGGTCGATTTCGTATTGCCTGTTCAGTCACCTCGAAGACCTGTTTGATCCATTCCACGTTGTCCTTCCGTTGCCCTCCTTCAACCATGTTCTTGTACGCACTGGAAGCAACGAAGTACAAAGCCGGCGCAGCAACTTCCTTTGCGTTGTGACATGAGCTCAAAGCGGTCTTGAAAACTTCGAGGTTTCGGTCGTTCACAAAGGCAGCCCTGCCAGGTAGCGCGAGGTTGCGGTTCATGAAGTGCTGTAGATCTGAAAGCCAGATTTGCTTCAACTTGTCTCCAATTGAAATGGAACTCGATGATTCGAATGCGCCTAGCTTTGCCAATATGATTGCAGCTGGCTCAAAGAGATACTCAGCTACCTGGGACACATCATCCGAGCCCTGCAAATGGAGGTCCCAAATTGTGGTAATAACGCGGACCCAATGCTCGCAGTCTGTTACTTGATCGAATAGATCACTGGACAAAAGGTCCTGACATATCCTCAAAGCCGGCTTTGCGATGGCTGCTGCGTCTATAGCTGATGTGCAGAATAGCGATTTAATGTGTTCGGCTCCGAGCTTGTCTCGAGAGAATCCGTCTGTAGCGCTGTCCAATCGGTCGAGTAGACGCTTAAGTGCGGCAAAAAGGAACTGAGCAGTGTCTAGGCATCCCTGTTGACTCCGTAACACATCTATTGAGAAGGTCGCTGAACTCGTTTGCTTGCGCTTTGCTGGTGAGGATTTCTCGGCCGGCTCAACCGACTTTGCCACGTCTTTCAGCGTGTGTTGTAGTACAGTGAAGAATTTCCTGTCTGCAAGAGACTTTGCTAGCGAAAACAAGGGTATTCGCTGACAGACGCAATCGAAGATCGACCAGGTAAGCGGATATCGTCGCAATCTCTCGGCTGCTTCTGAAGTGCCATTCATGGATTTCAGAAGCCATCGCAAGGTGCTTTCTTCGGCGGCGTGAAAGTTGCCATGAGAAGTCGCAACTAAGAGCTTCCACAAGGATTCCAAGTTTTCGCCGTTTTCGCCTGGGCCATTTTGATCCAGACCTCGAACGATCTTGATGAGGTCTGTATTGTCCTACAAAAGTCAGCTCCTTGCTTTCCGCATTGAGCAAGACGTCACCTACCATCCTTGGCAAGGTTCTCCTGTCACTCATGCACAGCGAGCAAGAGATGGAGATACTGTGCGCAAAGATTCAATTTCTGGCCAACGGTGTTGACTAATAAGAAAAAAAAAGACGGCCAATACCCATCTGCCCCACGATGCTCGCTGCTGTTGTAGCTACCCGCTCGTCCAAAAATTCCAAAAATTCTGCCACTTGCGCAGCCCACATGCAAGCGCCTCCGCCCTCACCGCCTTCGGGTAAACATGAGCCATTCGCCGACTGCTTTTCGTGACGATTGACATCAGTTTCCAGACGAAGCTGTTGATAGCTCGAAGCCACGGCCCCTTCATATCAATCCCGCCAAAACCGTAAGTTGCCCAATGCGCCAATTCTCAAGAATCACCATGAAATACTCATGCGCATATCGTTAGCGTTCACAATGGCTGAATCCGCCCCTGCATCTGCGCCATCAAGCGCCATTTCCAGACCTGTTAGCGAAGCTCTTCTCAACGAGAAGGTAATACCTGCCCTCCAAAATAATACCTCGAGTGTCGCCATATAATTGATAATTTGCGTCTAGTGGGATCGCTGCCTGTCGAACCTCCTCGTCAAGTCGACCATTGGTCTCGGTTTCGGTGTTGTCTTCTCCGTCCTCCTGTTCAAGCGACGAGCGTTCCCTGCCTTTATCGGCGCTGGCTTTGGTGCTGGCCGAGCTTACGAGGAGTGCAATGTCAACTTGAAGATTGCTGCTCGCGACCTCAAGAAGCAAAGCGCATAAGTGTTTTATGGTACCGACGATCAACAGCAGCATCATTGTATATCACAGCCGACGGGAAGCGAAGGGAAAAGGGAAGGAACAAAATAGAATATGGCATGTGCTCGCGGAAGAGCCCAGCCAAGGGTTAGCTGACTAGCCTAATTGAAACTTCTTTTGTACAGGACGTCACATATCTACCCGACTCGCAATAATTCAGACTCAATGACCTCGCGATCGCAGCTCGGAGTCTTCGGATTCCTGTGCCTCCAGATCACGGCTCTCACTGTGGTATGCGGCTCTTTCGAGCCGTCGTGTTGCCGTACCGATCGTCTGTTCTCTTCCTGTGCTGGATGCCGGTGACTCGAAATCACCCCAGATGGACCCATCAGGCTCCATGTTGTACTCCGGAGCTTGACTGCGCGCTTCTTCGTCTGTACCTGTAGCTATCAGGCCCTCGCTCTTAGCGTTCCATGTGTCTACCAGACTATCGCCCTCAGGAATTGTCAAAGTCATCAATTTCCTCAAGCTTCTGCATTCCCTCCTGACATCTTCTGCGACGGACAAACTTCGTCGTCGAACATGGTCGAGGAAATTCTCGTGGTCTCGGTCAGGCTGCGAAGGACGGGCGTCCCACCACTCACTCCACGATCCTCCCCATGTTGTTCGCCCGTGATTTCCATTGGGCCGAGGCGAATGCTTGAGACTGACACAAATGAGGATCAAGGCTAGTAGAGAAACGAGTATGAGCACCGCGGTCGCCAATAGAATGATTTCCAGCCTACTGTTGTCAAAGCGGCGAGCGGAATAAGTCATGTGTGTTCTTCGATGCTGACCACGGCTCTATTAGTCGACCTGGCTTTGCAGTGCTTGGGTGTGTCGGAGAATATGTCTTGCTGGCGCCTTCAGAGACCCGTCGAGCTGCGAAAAAGGAGTCAAAACAAGGGGGCGTTCATGTAAAGTTTTATACACAACTATGAATGTAGCAAGATGATACTAGACCAGTGCTTTTGGTTAAAGGATATAGGTAACAGATAGACAGAGGGCAGATAGACAGATGCATTGGGAAGTCCAAGACATGGAGTACAGTGGGCGGTCATAAGTATTTGACCACCTCCATGTCCCTACTCTAGCCAGATGCTGTCGTATAAGCCTAGGGAAATATACATATATAAATATATTTTTATATATTAATAGCTTATACCTATTGGCATGTTGTCCGTGGCCTGGCCAAATACTTTTGACCACTAACTATAAGTGTTCAACCGCTTCCTCAACATGAGGTGTTCCGTACGTGTGCAGGAACGACCCGGCTCTATTCTGAGTACGCCTTCGCAGGTTTGGGCAGTGTGCTCCTCGTCTGAATCTCTCAATGATTGGAAAGAGCTACGCATCGTCGAATCACGGAGGGCCAAAGCAGCGCGGCAAGTCATACCTGCTTTAACGTTACGGCACGTGTCATCACTGCGACAACATGGCTCTTGGAAACCGTCACAACATTAACTGGATGACCGCGAAGGCTTTAACACAATCACACTGGTGCTCCAAGTATTATCATAAGACCAAGCCAAAATAGTGTCGGAAGCACCACAAAATCGAAGAAATACTCGAAAAATCTCCGCAAATATAAAGGGCAGTAGAATCCGTTACTCTGGCACGCAAATATGACCGGTAGCAAGTTGGCGAAATCATTACCGGTTGATTAATCGTGCACGAATGTATGTATGTGTGTGAAGAAGAAAGGGAAAAGAAAAAGACCCAGCCAGGTTCAACACCCATGCTAAAGGAAAAAGGTCTGTCTGCCATCACGTGATGCGCTTGGTTCCACTAGAAAAACGAAATTCTCACACTGCGCAGCTCGTGTACTCTTCTTCCTCCACAAACTCCAACAACGCTCACATTCTTCGGCCTCGAATTCGACAGCTCTGGTGCTGGATTGACTCTCGATTGCAAGTGCATTGTTTGTCCTTGGCTGCTTGCGTCTCGATTATGGCGCGGGCTTCTGGACTGAACTGAATTTCGATCTGACGACGGCTTGTTGAGATGGGAAAGCAATTGAAAGAGAAAGAGTATGCTCTGCTAATTTTGCAATCGTGAATACACCCACAATTTGCCTACACCTCGCTGCTTTCGATGCGCAAGCGTGTAACTATTCATTTTTCGTTCGTACGTGGGAGAACAATCCAAGGTCTAGACAACCAGTCCGCTCCACCCTGAACCCATAGATATTAAGTGTGGCTTCAGGACTAAAATCGGGCAAACATGCTTTCAGTGAATGTGCTTTTTTGCCTTTGTTTTCTGTAACATTGAGTGCAATCATTATAGGGCTTGATTGAGCAGGAACTGTATTTCGGCTACGCCTTGTCATATTACAATGCGTGGCTACAAGATGGTCCCTTGACGTCTGCACCTGCGTTTAGAATCTATCTTGAATGCAATATCCACGCTAGTCATAACTCGTATCCTCAAGGAACATCAGATCTATACAACACTCCACCATCCCTCATATTTGGCCCCCAAAAATAATATTCTCATTCGTAAACGACAACAAAAACGAGCAATCAACAGGTCGTGCATTATCCCCCCTATTCAGAATGATCTCGTCATCCGCGAGAAACTGGAGATCTTGCCCTACACAAGTATTAGTACACGCACCACAATAACGCGATTCAGATGCATAAAACTTATAATCCTCTCCATGGAACAACTCCCTCATGCTCCTGACCATTTCGACAGCCGGCCCATCCAACTCTCCCTGCTCCATAAAACTATCATCAAACAACGGATTGAAGCTCTTCGTATTCGCATCCTTAGCGTGCGTCTGGTAGATATTGTGGAATTGATACGCGAACTGCTTAAAGGGCATGTTCTCAACCTCTTTGCAGATGTTTAGTGCAAAGTCCTTTGCGTATTCGGGCGGCGACGTATTCCGCCGATTGATCTCGTTTTGGGAGAGGGCGAAATTCTCGGCTGTCGTCTCCACGGCTTCCATGAAGAGACAGAGGACGAGAAAGGCTGCTGTGCAGGGTGCCCATTCACGACGATGCTTCGGTTTGAGGGACTTGGAGAACATCTCGAAGATGTGCTGCATTTCGCGCATGATAAGTTCGTCTATGAGGGATTTGATCTGGCGGGCGAGAACGCGCGGCGTGACCCAGGGCGTGTTCTGGGGGACGAGGCCGGATGTTTGGAGGGTGAGTATGGATTTATTGGTGAGGCATAGATGACGGGTCATGATGTAGTGCATTGCGTAGATTGATAGGGCGCGCTTGACCAAATGTGACTGTATGCAGGTTAGTTATCTGTAGAATTATAGCATCCTCGAGCAAGAAAGCTGAAGGCGTGGGAAGACCTACATCAGATTGCTTCGCATACGTCTGTACGATTTTCAAGATCTTCCTCGGCAGCTGCGTGCTCCGTAACGAATCGGTAACCTGCTCCGCATAAAACGGCTCGTTGATTATATCCTGAACGTAAGCCTTGGCTCTCTTGCGCAAATCGTCTCTCTGCGCAGAGGTATTGAACTCGAGCCCTATAGGCGCACTGCCATTCGACTGCAGGCTCAGACGTCCCTGATCCGAACTCATATGCCAATGTTGCAGGACATCACACGTCTTTGCCGTGAAAAACTTGGCTTCGATGCTTAACACGGCGCTGAAGCGCGGGCCCGAGAACAACTCAACCTCGCATGGCTGTTCGACACCTCCAACATAGAACCCATCGACATTGTCCTTCAAGAACTTGATCATTTCCTCTTTTTTGAAGTGAGAGCGGATGAACTCGGGAAACAAAACTGGGATGAAATCCTGGAATTGCCAGCACACTAACTGCGGAACATGCAGCATGAGCCGCTTGCAGTGCTTACACGGCCGCTTCTTGTCGCACTTGACTTTTCGGCTGTGGCAGCAGAAACAAGCCCCCAGTCTGCGAACCTGAAGGGCATTTTCCTTCGTTTCGTTGGCGAGAGGACCCTTTCTGCCGCGCTGTGTCGCACGCATGGCTTCAAAACACTTGAATGGGTTGGGTCGTCCGGCTTGTGCGTTGATGGAATTCGGTGTCATGATGACAAACTTGCCAGCTGACTCAGCCTTGCGCTTCTCGATCTTGCCTTCTTTGACTTTCCGAATTGGTAGTGGTGACTTTAACGAGGAGGATGACGATGATGTTGATAGTTCAACTTTTTTAGGCGGTGATCTGGGCGGCGAGGACATCGAAGAGGTGGATGGAGTGCTGTTGTTCATGTGAGGCGACGGGATGAAGTCTTCGAAAGAGATGATTTGCGCATTTGTCGCATTAGGGCTGTTGGCGTTCCATGAGGTAATTGTCATGGGATTTTGTGAGAAAATAGGCTGTGTCGCCAGATTGTCTGTTTGAGCAACTGAAGAAGTCTGGTCCACCGATGAGAAGAAATCTGTCTGGAAATTCGTCATAAAAGGCGCCATGTCTAGAAGCGCATACTTTGTCAGTCTTTTGTGAAATTATACAGCTTGACTCTTGACATCTACCGTCACTTGTATTTTAAGCATGTTAAACTCACCATTCAAGTCCTGCTGCGTCAACTCCGTCTCCGTCCCCGCAAACAAATACTGCTGAGGCGTCAAGAACGCATTTCCTCCAGAACTAGCCGACCCAAATGTCGCACCACTAGATGTCGCTAACGATTCAGTCGTGAACTGGTCGTTTTGTCCAGGAAATGTCGTCCCCGCAGGCAAGAACATGGCTTGGTCCATATCCACCAACGACAGAGGCGAGACGGAAGCTTGCGGCGGCGTGAGGTGCGGATGGCCGACGATGGCATACCCATTCAAACTCCCACTTGCAGGACTGGGAAGGAATCCCACTGATCCAGGCGCCGATGCGCCGCTCGAATAATCGAGATACTGCCATGATTCGTCGTCGCCTCCGGATTCGAAGTCGTAGGGCGACGAGTGAGGAGACGTGTGGGAAGTGACGGACGCCATGCTGTGGACAGGAAACCGCTATGCCGTGCAAAGAAACGAGTCGTTTCTCGACTTATCTATGATAAAGGTGAATTCCTGTCGTTGTTCCCTCTGTGGTTTCAATCCGGTTCAAACGGCGTGTTAATCGTACCCGCTTCGTACGTATCGTCGATTCCAAAGCGTCGGTTCCCAACGAAGAATCCCCGCAACGACGCGACAAATCAATCACGGCGAGATCGAATACAGATTCCACGGAAAGGTATATCGCACGCGACAAATCTTGCATGTCGCATCGAGAAAACTACATGATGGGATGCCGCGAGTTTTAAGAGTCTCAAGCTGCGCATTCGCCTCATTCGATTGGCAACACATGGCGCTATACCGGAACGGAACACCGAACGACCAGGGTCAGACGAGTTGGCTGAATGGCGAGAATCGGTGGGATTGGACCATCCACAGCCCGTCCCTAGGCCATATGCAGCGTTCGAACCAGCGTCTCCCGCACGAGCCAGACCGAGTCGACGCTTTGGTGGCCGAGCATTCTGCGCCTGGCTGACTAGCTGCTCTGTCGTGCTGATGACCCTACGCTGCTGGGTTTTTGGTGTTGGATGAAAGGCGGGCAGGCTGATTCTGCCCACGGTTTGGCACCCACAACGCAAGATCTCACTCGGCGCTGGAGCTACCCGGTACTGCAATGAAACATGCAAACGTTCAGATATTTATAATATTTTCATGCAAATGTGTCGCTGAATAACCTTTTCTGATTTCTTCATAATGGTAATTCATCAGATCCGCATCATTTGCAATCCACATAGTTATACAGTATATACTCGAGACTCATCGCATGCAACGCACTCATCGCTCCGACACATGATAGAGCAGGCGACATTCTTCTCCAGACATGCGCACACCTTTCACTAGCACGACATCGCAAGGCACACACTTGAAAGAGAATCAATGCTTGTAAATCATGCTAGAGGCAAAACCAAGAAACCACTAAAACAGAACGAATAAATACATAAGGTATCCCCGATACACGGTCTTCCCGCAATGGGGAGAGATAATAACGATCGTAACCGCCTGCCGCATCCTGATTGTGGAACAAAGAGTTGCTTCCCGCAACGAGCGTACCAGCCGTGTTGAAGGGTCCATAGTTCCAAGAGCCCAATCCATGTGTACACACACAAGTTAAGAGATATTATCATAAGGCATATCGATTTCCTCCGTGTTAGGAGTGGCGTCGCCAGCCGTCTGGCCATATAACTGTTTCATCCGGAATAAACATGGTAACGAGAAGAGCGGGACACTCGCGATAAAATAAGAGTTCCTTCTGCCCTTCTCAACATTCATAAGTTTTCTCAATCTTGCAATCCGATGTCAAGAAAATCACCTCTCACTAAGGGTAGATTTTAGTCAGATTGTACCGCACTCAGGGCGATCTGGTGTATATATAAAAACGTGGGAGTTGTCGACATACTTAAAGTCGCAACGAAATCTTTCTAGGATCAAAATCGCCCCTTGGTGCGTTCCAGGATCCTGGTTTCTGTTTCAACGTATAGTCGGTCAAGGTAGTCCATGGCCGATGCATCCTTGAGAATCTTGGCGACCTGAATTCCAGCTGAAATGAGCTGCAGAATATTGCGGTCGTCTTTCAATGGACGGCTTTGGTGCTTAGCGGCATGACGCATCTCCAAAGAGTTTTCCAGAATCGTCACAAACTGCTTGATCTGGCCGTTGTACAGCACTCTGGCGGGGATGCGTCGCTTGGTCGCCAGCCGCTTGAGCAGATACACCCACTCCGTCCACTCTCGGTCTTGTGGCCGCTCCACCGGTCTCATATCCTGTGTCAAAGGGATGGGAAACTGGTACTTGGCGACAAAGTCAAATGCGCACTGCGACAGTCGGTCGTTGACTTGGTTGAGCACGGTGTCCTGCTCTTGCACGTGTAGATTGGTGGGCAGGTGCGGCAGCTCTCGTTCCTGCATGTCAATCACCTCTTGCGGAGGGCGCTGGAGAAATTGGTGAGGACCGTCAAATTCGTCTCGATTCGATGGCCGACGCTGGGATCCTCGTTTGCCCACAGATCGTGGCTTTTGGTTGGGGCTGCTCAATCCCATGACATTGTCGACAGAATAGTCCGATAGACTTGGTGAGGCAACGATGTCCTCGAGTGATCCGGTGGGGGAGTAGCGATCATGACTATCCCATGAGGCAGCCTTGCCTGAGTGCTGATAGGACCCCAAGTTTGGGCCCATGGACGAGGAGCCTACCAGTTGTGGCCGAGAGGCATAGCTGGAACTAGACGAGGTGTCCGCACGCGAGCTAAAGCCATTTGTATTTCTGGGGACGACGGTAGCCGGGCTGTAGGAGTTCCCGTTGTAGTTAATGCCGCTAAGACGTTGAGTCAACCTGCATGTTCGCATGACAAGGCTTGAAGATCAGGGGTCTGGTTCTTACTTGGGATGAGCATATATTCCGTGACCGAAACTGGCGCTGCCGTATGGATCAACCAATGCACTGCGTGAAAATGTCAGCATGATGTAACGCTGTCTTACTAGTATGGACCAATCTCGCACCTCTGAGATTTGTTCCATGGGTCTCTGGCAACGAGAGAGTTGGTGAAAGCCAACGTGGATGGCGGCATCTCTCCTGTCATCATGCTGCAGTTGCACGAGTCGCGGAGAACGAGGATCGCTCCTGAAAATGTTGATTCCAACAGGATCAAGCAACTCCCACCAAGGAACGCGAGTAGTAAAAGCAAGTATGAGACACGGCCAAAGGCAAAAGAAAAAGAAAACGTTCGCCAAACGAGCACTGAGGCTTGCGTCTGGCTGTTCCCACGGAAGTTTTTATCTCCTAGGACGGCTAGTCCTCACGCAAGCAGTGGTTGTACGTATGACAGACCAAAATCCAGGCAAATCCGGGCGAGATCTCTTGGGAATGAAGGATCCAATTGGCTTGGGCCAAGCATGAAATCGATGACAATCCTGGGTAATAAGTCCTGGCGGCTGCTGGGAGCGGTGTGATCCGAAGGGCAGGTGACCAAAAATGTCCACACCTGCAATGACCAAGTCGAC
The DNA here is from genome assembly GCA_000222875.2 of Periglandula ipomoeae IasaF13. Taxonomy (NCBI): domain Eukaryota; kingdom Fungi; phylum Ascomycota; class Sordariomycetes; order Hypocreales; family Clavicipitaceae; genus Periglandula; species Periglandula ipomoeae. The sequence goes on from AFRD01000264.1 coordinate 10,513, forward strand.
AAGACGTGGTCGCTGGGTGCAATAGAAAGCACTAAATTAAGTGCAGAGTACTCCGTAATAGTCCTGGGTCTTGTCCACGGCTGAATACCCTTCTGGCATGACTCCGTGGAAAGGCGAGAATTAGATGGATGGAAATAGGGCAGACATACACGGCCTACAAGGGGAAGGAGGATGAGGGCCGGCTGGTATCCGAGATCTAAGGATTAGATGGTTGAGGTGCAGAGACAGAGAAGAAGAAGAGTACGAAGAGATTCTCAGGACGAGGACACATGGAGAGGAATGTAGATATTATATGTTCCATCGTGAACTGCCACGCGACCCGACCCAAAGATGGAGCAGACAGGCGCACGCCAGAGGAGGCAGGACAGGCAAGGCAAGACAAGACAAGGCAAGGCAGGATCAAACAGCGGGGGAAGCGCCGAAGGCACCCAAACTGCCGCCAGGAAACCCTGGTCGAGCAGGTCTGATATCAAGAGTGGATGGCGGATCAAATCAATGGGTGGATGGTGGATGGGACAAGAATAGTTGTGGCATTGTGGCATCATTAATTACGAGTCCTGCGGCGGATCGCCCGCGTGGTGCGCACCCCGGCGCCTCTCTGTGCTCAAGCACCACAGTGCAAGCATCAAGCCCCCCCCAGGCCCGGGACAGCGCTGCACCGAGCCAAGATTGCCCTGTCCCGCCTCGCTGGTCCCGATCCCCTGTTTCCGCTGTTCTGTTCCACTGGCCTTGTTGTAGTAACTGTACCATGAATTTTGTATACGGTTAATTTTGCATTTCTGATTTTTTTTCTTTCGTCCAATGTCAGATTTTCCAATTTAGTGTAAATACCGTCGGCTCATCTCCTTTCCGTTGGGCCGCGGCGTCTAGCCAAAGAGACTTGGACATGCAATCATTCTGCAATACTTTTAAGCGGTGAGAAGCGCCGGCCGTGGACCAGACGTCATTGGCCCTGGTGCAAGTAGCCGGTACGCGAGACGACACGACACGACACGGCATGGCATGTGGGATTTACACTTACAGGAGACTTGTGTTTGCGAACGAGGATTGCCACGGTGTTGAACAGTTGCGTTGCCGCCCCCGAAACTTCACCTGACTGGGGGCCGTGTCAACAAACTCAAGTTTGTTTCGCCCTGATCAAGGCACCGGAGCCCGAGTGGCCAATTTCGGGAATCACGACACTCGTGCAAGACCCTGTCGAACCCTGGCTGGTGCTGGTGCTCCATCCGCTGCCGATAATATCTGGACAATCTGGTGGTGCATGCATGCCGTTCCTCCACATGAAGAAGCCGATGCTACACGCGCTGTTTGGCGTACTGGTGTGGAGATTTGTTCAACGGAGTACATGGCCAAGGGGCAGAGCGTCTGCAGTTGTGATTGAAGCAAGAAATTCCCGTATCGTGGACCCGGTCATGGAGGCCGAATCGATAGAGCATCGTTAGCAACCCAAACGAAGCGACGCCAGTGTCAGGCGCAAGCGCTGGGATGGAGCGGTGGATCGTCATGCGCCAGAGGCACTAGGTGCCATGTACCCAGCCGTTTCTTGCCATGCATCGTATCTGGTACAATGCGCCGATGTGTATGCAAAGGCGATGCAGATGCGAATGCACCATGACGCTGCTCCACACATCTCAACTTTGTCTGGGGATTCGGCTGTTTCCTAGATCCAATCCACTGCAGAGACTGGTTGGCTCTAGCCAGCTGCCAGCTGCTGGTCGCCAGCCGCCAACTGCACCAGTCCGCCAAAGGTGAGTTGACATCTTGGGCCAGAAGAGGATTTGGCTGTTTACACAATCCAGCATGAGACTGTCACAAATGGGACCATGGTTTTCGAGTCAACAGGTTTAAGACTGCCCGGGATTGTCATTCTCTTCCTTCGTCTGACAATGACATTGCGATTTGCAGTGCGACCACCAAGAGCCGATAGCCTCGCAATCTCCAAGACAACTCCTATTTTGAGACGGCAATCCGACTACAACTCGACATGCCCATTCAAGCCTGGTGACCTGGACTTTTCCAACTCCTCAATTCATCACCTCTTCGTCATCTACTCCGTACAGAGACAGGCAACAGATGACCGAGGCAATTGGGCACCGTTCCGGTGTTGCCCAATCCAGTGGCTGACGACTCGCGCACATTTAGACCCAGCCAACCACCACCGAGCCGAGTGGGACTGACTACCGTTGAGCATCCAACCTCCCATTTCTGGAACCATGACCATATTATCCAAAACCTTTACAGGGGAGTTCCCTGAGCATGATCCACACTACGGAGGTTGAAAGTCACCGACACTCAGGTGCCACAATCAGCAAGTTGGAAGCACAAGATGCCTTTTGGGCAGCTACGCTCTCATGCAGCAGAAGCTTAAAGAATCCGGAATTCGTATACCATGGAGCACCTGCATAGTGGACATAGTATGCAAGTACTTCTGCTTATGGTGGCGCTTGCAGTGGCCACATTTAGTGCGTCAGATACAGTACGATGCCCAGAATGAGCCATATGAGATAGTTCCTCCGTTCCTGCGGTGCCCGATCATACCACATCGGTGCCTGGCGTTTTCTTCCTCTTCTTCGGGCAAGGTCAGGTTGGGCGGCGCTGAACCAACGTCATGCTTCGGCTGAGAGGTCTGCGAACGTGCCGAACATAAGGAGGGCATTGCCACGGAGTGCTGCACAATTCTGATACCTGTCATTTCCGAAGTGAGAACCAGGCATTCTCACTTCACTGAAGCGCTTCTCTCATGCGCCTTGCTTGATTTGGTTCACGCCTTCGGTGCATTCTAGTTGACTGCGGATCGTGCTTGAAAGCAGGGCTGTTCTGTTAGAACAGCTCCACCCAAGCCAGGCCTCACCGTCACTTACACCACGCACGCTCTATCGTGACAGGCTAATCGTGTCTAGATATGGAGTGAATTGCCTGTTGCGGCAAACAGAGAAGAAAGTCCCGTGAATCCAAAAACCTCACACTACACGTATCTGTCATCGTCATAGGGTCATATCCTATGAGTCAGGCCACTTCGTGGTGGACGTCAAACGATGTGATCGATCAACGACAGCATATGGGCAACATCAAACCCGAAACTAATGAGTGAATTGTGCTCTGCGTCCACGGTTTGAACAATCTCATGGCCAGAATGTCAACATCCGATAGTCAACACGAGGATCGGTTCGTTTGATGGATTTCCTTCTCAGCTACACCCAGTACCACGTAGTTCACACGGTCCGGAATACGCGAAAGAAATCGGCTCAGAGGAAGAAGCAGCAAACTGAAATCGATAAAGTTACGGTGAAAAGAGTGACAGAAGCGGCAGGACTGACGGGGCAAGGTCACCACGCTGGCGTACTCTGCTGCCCACATCTCCTCACTTGAGTACTCCGATTCTCGACCCGGCTCCTCAACCGCCTGAGTTTGCATACCTCGCGCTTCGAAATAACAGAAAGAGAGAGCAATGAAGAGGAAACCAGCTTGGCAGACGATGATAGCACTATCCGGATCAATTGAAAGCAGCCATCGTTGCAATACTTTGTGAAAAGCTCGCGATATCGACATTGACGCTCATTGCCTAGGCAATTGAAAGTGGCAGCTTTTGCGAGTACAGGAGGAGTCACCTCTATGACCGGATCTCATAAGTGCTGCAGCACTGCACCCTGAGCAATAGCATTATGCATCGTTTGTGATGTCGGGCGCAATGACGACCAACAACACGTCGAGCTGAAGTAGAGTACTTATCGCTGAGCAAAGGCGCCTTACACGAATGCGACATCACGTGCCGGTATATCCAGAAGCAGCAGACCCGAAGAAGAGATAAGGAAGGGCTGCAGAAGACAAATGAGAAGGCTTGCATTTCCAGCCATCCAGCCACGACCCCACGTGCTTCGCGCCGTCCCGTGTCTTTAACCGTCTCTCGGTCTTTTGCAATGCCGTCAGCAGTGGGCGCCTGAAAGTGGTTGCGTCTGTAATAATACTTGGCGCTCTGGGGCTGCTGCGACAGCGCACGCTGCATCTGACCTGTTGATCCCGTGAAGCAGAGAGCCTGGCGTATATGCCAGCTTCATCACACCGGATGGGTCCGATCAAGATGTGTTGTCCCAGCTCTCGACTGTGTCCTATTCACCTGAGGGCAACGGCAGCATCTTATTCGTTAGAGCATGGTATCAATAGCATGTTGCGGTCTGAGGGCAGCTTGGAAAAATTTTCTTCTCGTTTCGCTCACGCAGGCGGTGTCGACCCCGCTCCAGAAGGCCGGCAATGCAGCCACGTATGAACAGACATGGTGATTCAGCAACTCGCGCAGATGGGCTGGTCACACAAGACAACACACGGGTGATAATAATATCGGCAGCCTCCAATCGATGCAAGCCTGGGTTCAGCCATTTCTCTTGAGTTGGGCTGGATGAATAGTGTCGTGAGTCAAACCCCATGGAACTTGACGCCGATGATAATTTTAAGCAAGTCGACCCGGCCGTTCGACGTGGCCGGAAACCCCTGGCGGTAATCCGCGACACGCAAAGCGACAGACAACTGGCAATTCATGATATCGTCTGGTTCATTTCTACAGCACAAAAACCTCTCGGCTGAGAAGAGGACGGAATCATGTCCCAACACCAAGGTCAAAATGTCTCGCAATCCTGGCCAGTCTAGCTGCTGGCGACTGTTCCGTGAGTCCCTACTGGCCTCCTTTTTGCAGCCCCCAGCATGCATTGCTTTGTTGTCTGCGGCCAGTGCTCCCCCATCACGTCTCATTTCGCGCCATGGCAGCCAGTGAAGGGCGTGTATTCGTTGCGAGTCGCTGTTCATTCTCCACCGAGCCACACTCTGTCCTCTTAGCAGCTCTTAGCATCCAAGGAAGGAAACCGGTCACAATATCATCCCTGTAACACGGACAATCCACATTCATTCACTCGCTATCAAAGTGCCAGCGCATTCATGCGGCCCCCCGATAGCCCCTGTCGGAGACCCTCTTGGTGCGTCACTCACAAGGCCATCCTGTTGATATCACAGTCAGGCTTCCATCACAACAATAAAACCCGCATGCTCCCCGTGAGCCCAACCCATCCCTTTTCCGTTTGAATTTTTCTGCCCAACATCGCAGCCCAATTCTCCAGCAACTGACGCCTGACTCCTTCCTTATTATTCTACCAGCCTGTCATCGTTATTTTAGTCTGGGCCAAGAAGCCTCTCCCGCTTTCACTACCTGATCTTGCCACCAGAAGACCAGCCCAAAGGATCACTTCCCCTTCTGAACAACCAACCCCAGGACTTTGACTATCTGGCCCAGTTGCACCCAAGCATCAAGGGCAGAGAGTTCCATAGCTTGCCACAGGGACAAAAGTTGCCACTCAAGCATCCCAGTTGATCCAATTTTGATCATTTGGGTGATTGTTGTGCTTCACACCGCTTTATCCAGGATACAATGCCAATTGCTCTTGTGTCAAACCCGGCCAACATGCCAGGTTACAATAATTCAGTTGACCTCGATGAGGTTCAATCACTCTCTAGGTACTGTTTTTCTTCCATTTCAGCGTCCAGGATCTTTCTTGTTGAAAAGTCATATTGCGCTCAAGTCATGTACCATTTTCATTTCTCACTGAGCAACGGATCTTGCCCCTCACATGGGCTTTTCTGGAATTTTCCCGCGGACCAAGCAGGCCACTATTCCCAGGACACAGCAAATTACCAATGGACTAGGACGTTCCAGGAACAGTACTTGCCCGAGCCGGGCAAGGACTAGACAAGAACAAAAATAATTACAGACCCATGTTCAGCAGAACGTGCAGAGTAAGAGGATTCACAGTACCACCAACACATTCCGGGATACATGCGATCGTACATACGGACCCCGTGGATATGCTGAGGAGCCATTTATCATCGACCCAGGATGTTTCCGGACCCAGGAATCGCAGTCTGCTTTTGAAGTTTTGTTTCTATCAGGAACAATCTGGGTCCGTAGTGACTCGCAATGTTTTCGATACTTGATGATTGGTAAGCGTCTCAAAAGAACATAAATGTTCTTGCAATCTAATTTTGATTGCATCGCAGCCGCGAACAAATGAATCAACTGAGAAACAATGGATGAAGATTACCTGAGCGATTATACTACTGGATTAAATGGATCCCTTGCAGCTTGAGCACACCAGACTAGCTTGACAATTGTTTTTGGACCACATCTTGATCTCGACAATGTTCTGGAACCTATCCACCCATATCAATGTCGGGATACGTTTGGCTTGGACGCCCCAGCCATGGCATTTCTCGTACGCGACAACATTTTAGCCGCCAACTACTTGCCTGGAATTTGGTCAGCAGCTACAGCCCAAGGAACGTCACGCCTAGAGTAACGTGAACGCATTGCACAAGTGGGAACATTCGCGGATCAGCCTTCTCAATGTCGACAATAGTACCATGGACCAGCAAGACCTGCATTTTCTGACCGCATTGGGATAGTACATTCCGTACACTATATGGGTCTGTAAAGTACTCACCTATGCCATTGGTCAAGACAATCACTAACTCAGTAATAGATCAAAGTTGACTCCAGACCTCCCCGTTGTCTTAATTCCTTGTCATTATGTTTTTGTCTTATCTCTTTTGTGATACGAAACAAATTTAAATACACGAACGTAGTGTTTGCATACTAACCAAAGCAACTGTTACAGCTATCCCCAATCTTCAATGTCTTCAAATACTGCTGGCATGTTTTCTTTTGCTCACACAGAACCTTCAACTGATTTGTTGAATGGCTCATGGCAAACCGCCGCTGATGGCTCACAAAATTTCCATGAATACTCGGACAATGGATCATCCCACTCAGGAGAAGCCGAGGATTATCTCTTCACATCTGGACAGACCACTCCCAGAGGATCAAGGCTAGAACACACTCAGTCCATGGACTCTGTTTGGACCAACCCCAGGATCACTGCACAAAGCTCATCTATGGCTCAAGCCATGTCTAGAGCAGATTCGAGCCGATCCTCAGGCTCGTCTCTCTCTCAATCATCTCAGATGAGTAGAGGTAACGCACCCGCTTTCAGGACCATCCCCCACTCTGCCAATGTTGCTGGCACCATGTCCGGAATGGACTCTTGCCTCTTGGTAGCCGCCGATGCGGCTGCTGCCAACTCCCAGATGTACTGGCCTGATATTACCCTGGATATGAACATGGCTACTGCCACTGGTGCTTTTGCTGTTTCTGATGCTAGCCCCATGCACATGGTCCCTGCACAGATGCACTTGGGCCCTGAGTCTGTCTTGCCAGACAACTCATCCCCGGGTTCTTGGGATTGCTTTTCCAGCTCAATCTCTCGTACTTCTTCCCCTGCCACTATTGATGATGTATGGCTGCCCAGTGCGCTCAGCCCCAACTCGCCCGACATTGTTGGCGACTCGCCAAGGTACGTGGACTCAACTCTTCACTCGCTTTTTCAGCAGTCATCTTATGTATATGGTGTTTTCAGTGCGGAGCGCAAGGTCTCTTTGGCCTCTGACTCCAGTAAGGACAAGCTCGAGGATAGCGGTCTCGTCATGTCCAATGGATTTTCATCTCGTAGACATGGAAGTGATGGTGAGTCCTCAGCTCGAGACCACGAGCTGTACAAGAATGCAGCTCCTGGACCCGACGGCCTATTCCACTGTCCCTGGGAGGGACAGGCGAGCTGCAACCACAAGCCCGAGAAGCTCAAGTGCAACTACGAGTAAGTCCTTGAACACCAATGTTGTGCATCGGAATGACAGCAAGACTAATTTTTATTGTACTACAGCAAGTTTGTGGACTCACACCTGAAGCCATACCGCTGCAAGGCCGAGTCTTGCGAGGGTGCCCGCTTCTCTTCCACCGCTTGTCTTCTTCGTCATGAGCGTGAGGCCCACGGACTCCATGGCCACGGCGACAAGCCCTTCCTTTGCGTCTACGATGGATGCGAACGTGCCGTTCCAGGCAATGGTTTCCCACGCCAGTGGAACCTGCGCGACCACATGAAGCGCGTGCACAATGACCACGGCAGCGCCGGTGGCTCACCCCCCTCCGGCGGTAGCAGCCAATCTGCCAAGGGCCGCAAGAGAAAGACGGAGATTGCGGAGCAGGTAACTGGAACCCGCAAGGCGACGCTTAAGTCTATGCCAGTGGCAGACACCAAGCACGTTCCTGCCAAGCCTCTCCTCGAGCAGTGGCTCGACCAGAGACGCGTTGTTGAAGAGATCGTTCGCAGCCTGAACAAGCCTGATGACGCTCGCAACCTGCAGCAAATTGGAGACGTGCAGAAGCGCCTCTCTTACATGGCCAACATGACCAAGGAACTCAGCTCCGTGTCGGACATGCTCCCAGCAGAGACTGGCCGCCGAACCTACTCCACTGGTTGAATGAGGAGAACTGTAAGTGCATCCCGACATACCCTATTCTCTAATAATTCACATTACTAACTGAAAGTCACAGAGGGTAGCGCTATGTCACGGAGCGGTGTAGGAAATCTGAAATCAAGGGCCACATACAAGTGTAAATTGTCGTGCCCAGTCTTGCCCCGTAGCTAGGATACAAAGACCAAGTACCTAGCTGCAAGGCAAAGGGGAATTCGAGGATATCCAATGAGGAGCCCACGAAAGGAGGCTCAACCAGTCGGACAGAAGCCGCTCCAGGAACCACAGGATCTGGCGCAGGGGTCGTTACTCCGTGCAGCCGAAGGACCGGGATGGACATGGCAAAAGGAAGGCTGACGAGGGAGCCAGCGCGGAATCCCGAGGACGGGTTGTACGGCGCCACTGGACAGCCCCATGGGGCTTGTGTCAGTGAGGAATTACATACAGTACAGTTACAGAATTGTTGGATGGCCAGCCACGACAGGAACCAGAGACGGAACATTCAGAAAGGGATTTGTTGCAGATTTTGATATGGAGTGTGCTTGCTGATAGACTTTGCTATATTCGTGTTACATGATTTTATTTCTTTCATACCCTGACTGCGACTTTGGTCAAGTGTGCCGACTGTGCTTAGCTAAGTTGAGAGAGCGTAGATGTCTTCTGGGGTTCCGTGGCGGAAGTTGGGGATTTCTCCATCCAACCCATTGCACCTCATAACGCGCTGCTCTCACGTCCACGGTTATTTCTCAGCATTTCTAATCAATCCATCCCCCAGCAATCGGCCCTCATTTTCGAACCACACCACACAGCCAACCCATTGGCCAAACCAGCCCAGCGCATCAAAACCCACTGTCCTCCAACTCGATTGCATCATGGACCCTCCTCCATTTACAGTAGTCCGTCCCACCACGACCGTCTTGTCTTATCGGCTCGGCACTGGCGCCGGCTAAGCGGGAACCATGTACAGAATCGCCCACGCCCATTCTCGCTCCCCATCGCTCATTTTCACAAATAAAATAAAAACTCGACTCTTTCCCTTTCAAATGCATCGCATCCCCCTCCGCATTCGTCCCTCCCCATCACAATTCCGCCCCCTCCGCACATTCACAATGTCCGACTCCATCAACTGCAACCCCCACCCTGACTTCAACAAAGTCCAAGCCTCTCGTCCCGCGCCATCAAATCCCCCCTTCACATATACACAAACGGCCTCTACAAAATGGACCTTCGGCTCCGGCGCCAACACCCCGTCTTCATCTCAAAAACACATCTCTATTGATCCCCACGACGCCAATCGCTCTCCCGTATTAAACTACAAACTCCTCATCTCAGCCATCGTTCCCAGACCCATAGCCTTCCTATCGACTCTGTCCAAAGATGGAGTTCCCAACCTCGCCCCATTTAGCTACTTCAACATGATGAACCACGATCCGCCCATCTTCGTAATCGGTTTCGCGTCACCCATTGCCAAGGCAAAAGATTCGTTGAAGAACCTACTCGATACAAATGAGGGGGTGATCAACATCATTAGCGATCAGTTCGTCGAGGCAGCTAATTCGACGAGCATAAATGCGCCCCCCTCGGTATCAGAATGGGATGTAAGCGGACTAACGAAGGCAGAGAGCGAAACAGTCAAGCCGGCGAGGGTGAAGGAGGCGGTGTTTAGTATCGAGGCGAAGGTTGAGAGCGTGAGGGAGTGGGAAAGCAGGAGGAGTGGTGAGAATACGGGGACGATGGTCGTGCTGGAGGGTGTGAGGTTTTGGGCAAGGGAGGATGGGATTAATGAGGATAGGAGCCTGATTGATCCTGCTGTGAGTTTTTGGGATTTCTCTTTATGCTTATACTATTTTGGTATAGGGAAATGTTGAGGGAATCTGACTGACATGATTGAATAGGTTCTGAGACCGATTGGACGACTGGGTGGGATTACGTACAGTCGAACGAATGAGGGGTTTGAGTTGACGAGACCTAAATTCGAGGAGGACCTGGGTGGCCAGGCTGGACTGGACAAGATCAAGGGGGAGAAGTGAGATTGATAATATTTTAGGCACGCCAGCAATGAAAATTTAGCGGCACAGGCACAATAGAGGCATCGGAGTAGATGGTGTTTGACTACCGGTCTCTGTCGTAGATTCATGCTTCATTATATAGAAATGGAGGTACTCGTGTCTAGTATCCAAGAGGACTCGTTCTGATGTAAATTTTTCCCGTCGCTTATCGATTCCCAAATTTGCTCATGCCTGCCCTCGATGGCCCTAGAAATAGAAGCTCATTCCTGACTTCGATATGATAAATTCGCAACCCAGATTCGCTTCCTTCTCATACTCCAATAATTGCGCCAAAATGCTTTCTCCTACCGCCGGACCATCGTCCAGTCGCTCCTTGACGTGTATGATGATTACCTTCAGCCCCTCCAGCGGCCGAGAGGACTGAGAATCCAGCACTTGCCCCAGAGGCTCTACGTCGTGTAGAGACAATTCGTCGGTTGGTGTGGCCAGATGCGGAGTATCAATGTTATAGTCTGTCGTTGTTCCTCCAGACACCGTCGATTTGGGTATTGTTGGCCTGATGGATTTGGGAGACACTGGATCCTCAAGCCCAGATCCTTGCTTGCGAAGAGGATTTTGTCGATGATTGTGTGACTCATCTATGCTGACTCGTTTGCGCTTCTTCGAATCGATCCCCTTCATTTTCCGCGAAATTTCCACCTCGTTTGCTAGAGCCCGCATTTCGTCCATGATGAAACATGGCTTCAGATGTCCAAACAGTCTATCATTGCTTTGCGAGTCGTCGTAGCTGCACTCGATGAATATGGCAGCCAGTATACCGGCGGCTATCTTAGGCGCTGCTTCTTGCCAGACATGCAGGTTTCTTGGGCTCAACGATATGCTGTCTGGTTCGACATCCCCGAAAATAAGGACCTCACGACGGTGGGGGTGATCCTGAATGAAATATGCGCTTGAATCATAGACACAAAACTTGTCTTGCTCAACGTTGCCACCAAATGGCGATGATGCTGCGGACAACGCTGCTTGGCCGAGGAGCGTCTGGCCCCTCGGCGTTGCTTGTGACGAGAAGTGGTTGTGCAACTCTCGTCGTGGTGTTTGCGATGAAGCATCATGACTGCCGAACCGTGGTGATGCGCTTGATGCTAAACCTCTGTGTGGATGCTTTTCTATACAGTGTCCATGACTAACGCTCCAAGTCTTGACCAAGAGTCCGTCACACACTTCCGTATATCCCTTGCCCTCACCATCTCCCAGCGCAGGACTGCCGCCCTCGACGAGTCGCAAATAGGTGAGCAGCCCTGCACCATTGTTTTCGTCACTAAGATTTGGCCAAATGACGTTGTTGAAGATGTGGTTCTTGAAGGCCTGAATGGTGCTTGGCAATCCAGCTAGTTTCTTTGGGCGGGTTCCCGGCAACCCTGCCGTGTTGACGACAAACCCAGAGATATGGTCGAGGTGCGGATGAGTGATGAGATATGTGTCGACGAGAGAGCGCGTCACATGAGCTGCATTGGCACCAACAGACGTATACGGCAATTCCAGGCCCGCAAAGGGTCCCTTGTCAAGCTTAAAGGGTAATGTAGTAGGCGGCGATGATGGGTATGCTTCCTGAATCAGCCTCGTTATGGCAGATAAATGCACGCCAGCATCGACAGCGACAATCGATCCCTTGGACCAATTCTCTGCGACGGCGCGAACTAGAAACGCTGTTATATTGGATTCCTGGGGGCCACCCCCGGAGCCCTATATCGTGTTAGCCCTCGCGTCGCAATGGATGTTACCATAATAGCAGTCAATATTTGGATGCTTGACAACGGTGTCGCAAGGTGAGCGCAAAGCCCAGCCCTCACAAGTACAGGTAATACTGCGGCAAAAGGCATCCATCCACGATGACTGGGCAAATAAGACCAACATACCAAGATAATGACCTGCAGCGCAGGCTTCGCGTCCTCTCCCATCACTGGCTCCTTGCCTCGCTGAACCACTGTGAGATGGGTGCGCGGATCTGTTTTACACCAGCCGACGTTCTAGATCGACATCTAATGTTGCAGCGCGGCCGCGATCTTTCCTTTCTGTTCGCCGGAGGTGTTGAGTAGCAGAAAGACGCACAATACAAGCTGTAATTGACCTTGTTGCGCAGTTTATTGAATCTCGAGGTCGAAGTCCGCACGTGGTGGAATGATGCAAGTGTCAATCACGGACGGGTGCCACCGTTTCGAGGTGGCTGTCAGTTTGAGTTACACTTGAGCCTCGTTAGTCCCGACTCCCGAATGGCCAGCGAAACGGTCTGATGTCTGGTAGCGTTCCGTCTTTGTTCGGTCGTAGCACGCCCCGCAATGTTTTTTTTAGTGCTGGTGAGATCTTAATCCTTGTCTTGAAGCGGCACAGCGACGCGATAGAGTGCGACAAACATGAACAGTAAATCGACAGTCGCTTTTGAACTGTATTGCGTGCCGTGGCACCCCTCGAGTCAAAAAGTTGCGGAGAGTTTTGTGTTGCCGGAGCTACCGAGCATTCAATGTCGGTCACGGTATCGCGGCTGGTGGATGAAAGCCGCGAATCTGATGGAGACTGTCCCTATCTATTGGCTCATGGTGATGGCCGTGTCGGGAGGATGTGCGGCAAGATGAAGAGTCGCCAGAGCGGATGGGCGCTGGTGAGTACAACGCACTTTTATCGTCGAGCTAGCAACGATTCCAGGGCGATGCTTTCGCCCTGTTGTTGGTCTGCGAACGGGAAAGCAGGGAGCTGTTGGAGCTGGAAGAGGAAAACAGCTTGGGACCAGATTGGATCAATCACGGACCCCAACGCGGATGCATATGCACCATGCGGACCAGGGCTCCATGTCGGTGACTTCGGCGATGCCGCACGTCCTGCTCCCTTGGCTTGGATTGCAGGGCTCAGAGCTCCAGGACTCGAGAACCCATGCTGCGCATCTCCTTCCTCGTGGGAGTCAACCAGCGTGCAGCCCCATTCTGCCGGACCAGTCCCCAGTTCTTGGCCTCCAGCCAACGCTGATCTCATCTGGCCAGCACAATACCTATAGTATATCCACTTGGCTGCTGGCTGTCGCCGGCTTGCTGGTACAATTGGCGGGGCACGGCGATGGTCATGTTTGTCCGCTCAGGCATTGCGCGAGCGAGACTGGGGCTGGGAAAGCATCTAGTAAGCCCGTAAACGAGTGCGGAGGTGCAGGAAACTTTGGCTGTTCATTTTGAGCAAGTTTGACAACGATACCAACTGAAGGCAAACAATCCAGCCCAGCCCCATCGCGGGACTCCCTGTTGCAGTGCACCCAGTGTCATCCTTCGGGCTTCAGGTGCATGTGGGCTGCAGCTGCCAAATTCACCCGGCCAGGTGATGGCGCCGCCGGCAGCTGCCCACACTTGGTTGGACCCCTCCTTCCCTTTCCTTCCCTGCCCTCACCTCCCCATCATGTTCGCGCCCCTAGCCAGCCGCATTCTTCGCGCAACAACTTCAGCCTCTACAGCTTCATCCACATGCAACTGCCTGCTTGTCGTATGCGCACTGGTTTCTAGACATGAAATCTGCCCCAATACCCCGTAAACTTCATCTGCAATATAAGCTAACTTTCCGCTGTGGCGATTCAGGACCGTCCTCTGAATAGACACGGCGACAACCAGAGGTGGCATCGCCCTTGAATCAAAGCAAAGCCAGAACAATCAGAACTGCGCTATTAAAACCTTCATCACTCTGTTTTACCCCCAGAATTAGCCTCTGCCTTATGATGGTGACTCTCTTTTGCTCCCAAGAAATCCCTAAACGCCGTGACATGATTTGCATGCACCCTCAAGCCTGTTGTATTCCTCTCCGCAGACCATTTCCAGATGGCGTCCCATGAGCGGCACGAATGGGTTGGATGCCTATCCTTCATATAACGTCTCGTTTCGCCATCCCATTTGAAGTATATCGGCGTAAGATCGGCATGGCACCGCACGTATTGGCGCAAAAACCCAATGCAATGATCACCGTGCGCGGCTCTGTCATGATCTTTCTTCCCGTTTACATGCAAGTCCCAGATTATATCGCGGAGGATTTTCTGCAGATAAGTTTCTCGTCAGTCATTGTCGTATAACTGCAACAGAATGACAGCTTGATACAGAAATGGCTCGGGGTCCAACAACCAGGACTACTTACGAGACAATGAAGCTGATGAGACACAACCGTCTGTACAACATATTGACCCTTGACTCGCCCATGGGTATTGTATAGCGGTGCTGATGTTCCTCTCCACAATTTGTCGTTCTCCTCCTGTGATATAGCCAGCATGCCAACTAGCGATTAATTAGCGTAGATCAAAAGGTGTCGCTCTCGTCGCACAACATACCGCTGAGATCATGATTCCAGATAGCCAAATCCTCGGCCACTCGAGGATCATCCGGGTAATTAAAATATGGGCGAAGACCATATGGTTGAAAGTCTTCCAGCTCTGTCTGTAGGGGTGCATCCGAGTATATCCCTAAGTATTTGTACATGATGAGAATCCCATCTCACTTATTAAGTCATTGCCAGTAACCTACGTTCAAGCTCGTTGACGTTTGTATGATCGTCCTGGTTTTTCGCTGAAATGGTGTGCAAGTACGCAAAGAGGAGAAATATATACGAGACTATTGCTCCGAGAAGTGCCGCATACTGAATAACGGCAAGAACTGGACTCTTCCGCCTATTGTTTCCCGAATACGTGTGTGGAGGTAGAAAGGATCTTTCTTCTTCCTCCTTTTCAAAGGAGCTGTGGCCGCTGTCACCCATTTCCATTCTGGAAACTTGTTCTTCGACGTGGGAGCCGAGAATTGCTTTAGGTTCGGTTCTCGAAGCACCAATTTCCTGTAGCTAGCTATTTGTACATGTGGTAATGCGGGAAGTCAAGTTTGAGTCATCAACGACCTTGAAAATACCGCATCAATGCAATATCCTCCACAGGTTTCGGGTTAAGTGACTATGGAGTAAATGCGCCTACAAAATAGTTTGAAGGCTTAATGGCTCAATGTAACCTCGATTTCATCTACGGCATGTGGTCCAACGGCTAAATGCAATTTCTACTTTATCCAAACCATGTAGTTTACAGCGGCAGTGATGGACCACTAGTGGCTAGATTTGAAACTAAGCAGCTCAATTTATTTATAACCAGGCGGCTAGATATGCGGCCAAGCGGCTAGATTGAAAGGAACAATAAATCCTTCTCCCGAGAATATCTATCGGGCCCCTCTAAGTACATATACTGAGGCATTCCCTCGACATGGCGAGCCATTTACTTTAGCATATATAATTCAATCATGTTCCTTCATGTCTAGCCAACCTTAGCCAGCCAGCTCCCTCAGGTTATTCTTGGTATCACATACTATCAATAAAACATCGCCATAAATCAACGTAAGTGAGCTGGTCTACAAACTTCTTAGTAGTATCCCTAAGATGATCCCTACTCACCCTTGATTTGTGTTTAGAAACATGATTTTTCGTCTCTTTACTATTGCATCTCTAGCAGTCTATGCTGCGCTACCTCCTGCTCTAGCTCTTCCGGTCGACACTGAGCTTGGCAACCATGACGAGGGAGCGATTCATGCTGATTACATCTACACTGATGTCGATTAATTGAATCCCGAACAAAGAGCTGTGACGAGGGCAGTTTGGGCCGACCAAACCGATTCTAACGCCTGAGAATCACTCACGAATACTTGATCGCAGCAACGACTCATTCGTTGTGCAATAAGACCATTCTTGGCTTACGAACGATGCCATGTCCTCCTTGCAGTTCATGACTACTTTCGTTGCAACCTTGTCAACAAGACTTACAAATGCGACCACCTTTGCATCTTGCGCATCATGTCATGAATGAGGGCCATCCTGTTGCAACATTCTCAAATGAAGTGCTATGACGTCCAGCTATAAGCAGGTACGGAATCGGAGCCGGAAACAAAAGGCAGCATCCCCACTAAACCTTAACCCTGCTGCTGGGAGGTGTTGACATGTGAAGAAAACAGAGACAATGACTTGGCATGACGACGTGGGGAAGGTCGTTCCAGCATCACGGGGCATGACGATTGGCGAAATTGGCTGGAGACAGTGCTTTCCAGAAGGGGCAATGGATTCGACATGGCCCAACTGACACCGCGGGGAAATTTGCCGACTGGCTGACGCAAAGTGTAGCACGGCTTTCAGGGCACGGAATTGGCGTCAGTCTTTCCCAGATTTGGCCCAAGTTTGGGACCTAGAGTCACAACGGGGCGCTGGACGGAGCCGGACCAACTGAGGAAACCGCCAAGAATAATTTGATGTCCTTATATAGGACTCACGATGTCCTCTGTTAATTCTCCCCTTACCCTGCTTCTTATCATTTCACTCTGCATATGGCCTTTTCTGAAATAGGCAAAAACATTGATTATTGCCCGTCATGGAGGTTCAACGCAATCCAAAGGATTCGATGAAGTCGACGTGGCGCAAGACGGATCGCCGCGAATGGACCATCTACCACCGTCTCATCGACCGACTCGACGTTCGTCATGTTGAGCTGGACAAGCCCGTGCCAGTCTTTGCCAAAGATCATCCCGTGCCATACTTGCCGGATTGGAAGATGCACCGGTGGATCATCATACACGCAATATGGCCGCTAGCCATCCACTACGCCTTCGTTCAGTATACCGGCCGTAACCTCAGCCTCATCGGCGCATTTGCACTCTACCACATTGCTCTTTCCTACAACGGAATCCGAGAGATTCAAATACTTCGTCGTCTGGGCCACGCTTATGGATTCCTGGACGGAGACAAACATGAACGAGACGGCGTTCCCGACGTCAATGTCAAGAAGGTCTTTCTCTCACTACTCTCCGCAAGCAACGTCCGCCCCATGTTGGTCATCATGCTCGCATACAACAGAAAGGAACTTCCGTCCTCGATGCAATGGTGGTGGCTTCCCGTTGAAATTGCCCTCTACGGCCTCGCTGTCGACTTTTGGTTCTACTGGTACCACAGACTGATGCACGACAAGGGCACGCTGTGGCAGTTCCATCGCACCCATCACCTCACTAAGCATTCTAATCCGTTCCTGAGTCTGTATGCCGATGGCGTGCAAGAGATCTTTGACATGATTGTTATTCCACTTCTCGCCTTTTATACGCTGAAGAAGGGTTTCGGGTTGCCCATGGGTTTCTATGAACTGTGGGTTTGCCACCAGTATCTCTTGTTCACGGAAGTATTGGGCCACAGTGGACTGCGCCTGTATGCAACGGCCCCGTCGCCGTTGAGCTGGTTGTACAGAACTATCGATGTAGAAGGTATCATTGAGGACCATGACCTGCATCATCGAAGAGGATGGAAGAGCAGCTTCAATTATGGCAAGCACTCTCGGATCTGGGATACGATATTCAGAACCCAGACAGGGAGAGTCGAGTGCAAGAAGGGCAATATCGACTGGGAGAATACAGCAGAATTTCCCAGCTGGTGATCCAAGAGACCTCGACAATCAAGGTAGCCTGTGTTTTGGTTTAGAATGAGATAGAGCATTCAATTACAAATCCAGAATCGCCGTCATTCCCCTAGGCGCGTAGAGAAGCATTTCAACTCGTTGCCGTTTCGTGATTAGGCTCTTTACCAGCCACTTCACCAATGATCTCCTCCAACACGGCCGCCTTCATTATAGTGGTGTCATGGTCGCTCTCGTCAACAGTTGTCGAGCTGAATTCCAGCGCGTCCGCAACCTCGCCGCCATCCCAGCACGACTCCATGTACTGTTGACCGCGCCGCCCAATCATGGAATCCTCCTCCGCGAAGAATATCTTGACTTTGAGCTTCGTCTCTTGCGCACGGCTCCTCTCCAGAACAGCTAATCTGTGCACGAATTCTTGGAAATCCTCGCACTCTCCCCAGGTGCCATTCCCTTCCTTCTTCAGACACTGCCGTGCCTCTTCGTTGCCGCCAACTGTGCTCTCAGTGCACATAGCATGAAAGGTTGCGTTGATAACCGAGTCTAAGAAGCCGCCGGATAGTCCATACTCAGTCTGCCAACGAAGACGGTTCGGCGTCTCAGGCTCGGCCTCCGCCTTCTTACTACCGGGCCATAGTTTCCCCATGAACCCGATACTCGAGCCTATCGCTGGTGCTACAGTCATGGCCAAAGACTGTATCACTTTGTTCATGGACCCGAAGGCAGCACTGGGAATCAACTGCGCTGCCTGCCAAAGTTTCACGCCCGAGTATTTGACGTTGACTCAGGGCGCTGGGGCTTCATTAGTCGAGCCCTGAACAGTTGGGAGGTGCGCGCTTACCTAGGAGGACAGCATATGGCCTCGTTGGCGAAAGCACATCTCGGCAACTGTAAAGCGTGTTGAGCAGATATAGAGTACCCGCGCTGTGAGAGACCAGCGAGACATGCTTTATCCCAAGGTGCGCCAGCAATTGCGGCACGAGTTCAATCCAGATCTTGATTCTCTGGTTCAGTCTGACCTCATTTGAGAGGCCCATTCCCGGTCTATTTATATGAAATCACAATCTTTTATTAGAACCGGGGATTTAGTGTTGGGAAGGGAGCAGGACTCGCCGGTCAACCGTCACGATGCGGACGCCCATCTTTTGACCCACAATGTCCATCAACACTCCGGCGAAACGCGATGCATACATGCCCGGCATAAAGAGTATAACGGGTGGTGAATCGACTTCGCCCTCGTCACCCTTGGTGGGCTGGCGTCCGACGTCTGAGTAAGATATCTCGAGAGCGCCATGGTCTGCGGTCGCCGGAAGCGTAAAGCGCTTGTGAAAGCCGAGACGCTTGAGATACAGCGCGCCTTCTGTTTCCTTGGCTGCAGTGTTTGCGGACATTCTGACTATGATGCTGGGGAGATCAGGATATGAACGACGCTAAGTGACAGCTTCGATTGGCAGCACAAGAGTTAATTTTCTCTTGTCAGCATCGGGCGTCGCCCGACTGCTTACCTACCGAGCTAGGCAAGTAAACCTGTGTTGGGTCTGAAAAAATCGTACCAACGAGCTGCATTGCGACTAATGTGTGTTAAGGCCGAGGGGAACGCTCATGCGAAATCTCGACAAGGCTCAGACTGCGTTCAGAGCTCTGCCTTGGGTGAAGGATAGCACTGTCACAGCGTGTGTTCCACACAACGATAAGTCTCAATCGAACACTATGCAGGAAGCAAGACTACAGACTTTCGCATCACAGAAGGACCGGAGATAGGTAATTCAATAAATGAGCCATGCCGAAATGCAAATCCTTGACATCGCATCGTGTGTCCACTAAAGTGAAGTTGCAATGTCCAAGTGTACCGGGTAGCGTGCGTCGAAACAACAGCGTCTGATGCTACTGTCAGTCGCATTGGAACGCCGATAGCAGCAGCACTTGCCGGATTGGATTATTAGATTACGCTTGAAAGGCAGAATATGTGCCGCCAATTGAGCCAAGGCGACGATGCGGCGAGGTCTAGATCTGGCCATGGAATTGGGTACCGTGGCAATAATGTACTGTAAGTGTAACTGCTTGCAGAAAAAATCGGGCTTGACTTGAATCTTTATTGCAGAGCAGAGACAGGAAACAGAGCTTCTACATGAACTGTGTAATAATTAATATTCTGTTCTCCTCTAAGGTGGCAATCATCGGTCAATTCCCTCTGTTACCATACTAGTAGCCTCTTACAATCGCTCCCGCACTCACGTCTCAAAACTCAATTCAGCCCGTGAAGCAGTCCCAGCGATTGAAACGCACCCGGTAAGCGAGATAGGGAGCAGTGAGCTCAACAGACTCTTGAGCTATCTTTTCCCCTCTTCCGCTTCCTGTCATTTCTTGAGTTCCTGCACACCCATGGTAGCCGCCTTGCAGCACAGCCATTCGCAGGCGTAGTATATATATGTTCTGATCGGTACGTGACCAGCATTGGCGTCTTCGTTTGAGCTCGGGAGTTTCGGTCACTTATTCTTGCCCTGCCCTACTTCATTTGGAACTCGCAAGCTCTCGCCATCCATAGTTAGTGCCCAACACCAAGATATCTTTGGATTATTCTCTCATTGGAACTTGTCGGTGTCTTGACCCAGGATGGTTGGCTCAAGTATACCCGGTCAATGCCCCCCGATGAGAACCTCCAAGAACAAATGATGAGGCCTACTTGCATTCTTTGAGGGGTATCAGGCCAATTCTTCATGTCCGGCTTTTGGTGCCGGCGATAAACAGACCGGAACACTCCGCCGCTGGCTTTGTCTCCAAGATGGGGGTTTTGTGTTCTATACCGACATTGGCAGCTGGGACTTGATGCAGGGCCGGCAGCAACGGCCTAAGACAGCCTAACAGACCAGCGGCGACAACGTCACCATTTCAATAGTTTACAGTAGATTTATCTTCGCATATTGCTTGAGGCTTGTTTATACTATCTTATAATTTTTATTCATCTTGTAACCTTCTCTTATTGTAACCATACCCTCGTGCTAATACAACAGACTGACCATACACTTTTGACCAATCACATCACTGTTCATGTGCCGTCTGGTGCGTGGAAAGCGCCCGGTTCCTGAGTAGCTAACGTCGCTGCGTCATGCGGCCAAGGGACCAGTCACCGGCTCTGACTCGACCTCCGCCGCAAGCTTGACCCAGAAAAAAGTTCACTGTGGGGCTTCTCGAAAAGAAACCGAGATCCAGGTGCCGGCGAGCCATTCATTCCTTTTATAGCTTCCATTACCCATCTGCCTCTCGCTGATGGAATCATGGGGTTCGACGAGTCTGCGAGTTTGTTCTTCTCTTTTCAACGCCTATCTGCGCGCGCGACATCATAATCCACCGACCTGTCGCAGAATTTCCTACCTCTCGCCTTTCCGTCGTCCCGCGACAGTTCCCAGGAAGCAATCCCGCGTGTTACGAGGAAGCACTGTTCGAACATACGTCAAGGTCAAGCGAAACGCGAGAGGCCACGCCGACGCCACAATCATGACGACCACTGTCGAAATTGCGACCGTCCCCTCCACCGATACCCCTGGCACCTGCATCTACCTCCATCATGACAAGAGATCCTACCTCTTTGGCCAAGTCGCCGAGGGGACACAGCGAGCTTTCGGCAGCCGTAAAATACACATGGGCGGCACAGAACATGTCTTCCTGAGCGGAGCTGTTGGTTGGGACCAGATGGGAGGTCTGGTCGGATACTTGCTCAGTGTTGGTGGTGCTGTCGATGCGGCCAAGGAGCATACAGCTTCGGAAAACATCAAGCGGGAACAAAAAGGCCAGAAACTTCTCAGGCCGACGCAGCATGGGGGGATTGGTGTGCATGGAGCGGACAACCTCGGCCATATTCTGGCTGCGTGTCGGCCGGTCATCTTTCGACAACCCATCAGTGTACGGGCGCATGAGCACAGAGCAGATCCGCGACGAGCGAATCCTCAAAATGCAGAAGCAGATTGGCAGGATGACTCTATCCGAGTCTGGAAGGTCCCTGTCAAAAGGGCGCGCTCGAGCAGCCCGCCCAAACGAAGACACGAAGAGATGGCAAACGTGAACGGAACTCACGATTCTTCCGATCTGCCTCAAAAGCGAAGATCAACGATTTCTGATCCTGAAGTCGCCGGTACGATTGTGGAACGAATCATGTTTAATGGTAGTCTCAACAACCGATCAGTGTTGTTGCCTCGAGAGATCCGCGACCTCAAGCCCACGGACACCGCCGTTATTGTTGACGGCAATACACTGAGAGCCTACACGGGGCCGTTCGCAAGCGAGGGTGGCGAGTTGCAAAATGGAGAAGAAACAGCCTGGGTCTTCCCTGAGCCTGGCGACAACGCTGGCGACGGCAAGAGTGAAGAGGTGCTGGCCATCAACCATTTCCCGTTGCCAAGAACTGCCTACAGCGAAACGTCCATGTCGTACATCGTCAAGTGCCATGACCGTCGAGGCAAGTTTAACGCAGTAGCCGCAAAGGAGTTCGGTGTCAAGAACCAGGACTTCAAGCTTTTGACTGCGGGCCAGTCTGTTGCAGGAAAAGACGGCATGGTCGTAACGCCTGATATGGTACTGGGTGAACCGCAACCAGGCAAGGGCATAATTATCGCAGACATTGCGACGCCTGACCTCATAGAGTCGTTTCTGGAGAGGCCAGAGTGGGACAGCAAGGAAATCATGGAGCACGTCCATGTGATGTACTGGATCTTGGGGACCGGTCTTGCCTCTGATGCGAGGATTCAGCAGTTCACGCAGAAGTACCCTCACATCAAACATGTGTTTTGTGCCGAGGACACCTGCCCCAACATGATCACACACCCCGGTGCCGCCGAAATTCAGACGAAGCTACGGAGGATTGATCCCGAACGATTCCCTTTGCCAAAATTCGACAACAAGGTCACGTACCCGGCGCCACCGGCTGACTCTGCCATCGAGTTGGGACGCGCAGGCAAGAAGCTACAATTAATGCCACGCTTCGTGTTTGATGACCAAGCCATGGCACCGTTCCCAGACTTGCTAGGCGCGGCGCAATCGGTAGATGAGGAGCTGCTTAGCCTGGCTGAAAAGGCTAAAGCTGAAGTTGCGGATTCAGCGTTTCTAGCTCGCGTTGAGGAGGCAGAGAAGGACATTCCAAACAGGGATGCCGAGATCATTCCCCTCGGAACCGGCTCTTCAGTACCCAGCAAGCATCGCAACGTCTCAGCGACTTTGATCCGAGTCCCTGGCGTTGGAAACTACCTTATGGACTGTGGAGAAGGCACCCTTGGCCAAATCCGTCGTGTTTTTGACGCTGAAGAGACGGCCGACGTCCTCCGCAACCTCCGATGCATTGTCATCAGCCATGTCCACGCCGACCACCACATGGGCGCTGCCTCTCTCATCAAAGCCTGGTATGAACAATCTCTACGGGATAATAACAACACCGCCACCCTCGCCATCTCCTGCATAGGGCGCTACCGTGGCATGCTGGAGGAGCTCTCGCAAGTCCAAGACATTGGCTTCCACCGCCTACGTTTCCCCAGCTGCCCGCATCCCAAAGAAAAGGACCGCGATATCACCACTGCTGAAGACCTTGGAGAGGATAACTTCGGCCTTGCCGGCATCAAGCGCATCCCCGTGCCACATTGCTGGCGTTCGTATGGTACCGAGCTCGAATTGACATCTGGCCTTCGCATAGCATATTCTGGTGACTGTCGACCCTCAAGCGCTTTCGCCCAAGCCTGCAAAGGAGCCCATCTCCTCATTCACGAATGCACTTTTGGCGATGACAAGCAAGACCATGCCAAGGCCAAGAAGCACTCCACGATGGCAGAAGCGCTCAGTGTCGCAAAAGAAATGGAAGCACGAAGGACGCTGCTGACCCATTTCTCGCAACGATACTCCAAGGGCGACTCGCTGCGGAGCGCGACGGTGCAAGGAGAGGAGCACAGTGTTCTGCTGGCGTTCGACTTGATGAGGGTCCGGTTAGGGGATTTCCAAAAAGCAGCTTGTTTTATTCCTGCTGTGCAAAAATTGATGGAGAGCTTAGACTAGACGATATTGGTTACATGTGTACAACATCTATTAGAATCACATATCAAGCACACCACTTAGATTTCCACCATCAGACATCACTCTATTCGATGAATGACAGGTCTATAACCGCGCACAAAATGTTCTACATCTATGCCGTAACCGACGCCAATGACTCGAAATGAGCTAAACAACAGTAACCATCTTACAATCCCCTGTTAAACCACACCTTTCCACCACTGCCCCCCTTCCCATGGAACTCCTCCTCCAAGCTATCCGCCGAAATCTCCTGCTGCTGCGGGAAAACTGCCAACGCCAATGGCAACACGGCGAACGACGTCGCCGCGATCAACGCCAGATTCAACCCAATCGGTATTCCCGCCGCCAACCTCGGCCGCGCCTTGATGTAGTCGCCTTCCATCAAGCGTTTATACCAAGCCTGCTTCGTCTGCATATGATACAGCACCATGGGCGGAATAATCATGATCGGCGAGCTATTAAATACTCGGCTCGCAGCAGTCTCGTATACCGCCAACTTCGCCGCCTTCTGTGATCTCCCCAGCGAAGGAACATCGCGTTCCGATTTCCCCTCTTCCTGCAACTTCTTCTTCTCCTCTTCTGACAGAACCGGTCGTACGTCGATTCCCGTGGCGATCTCACCGCGTCGCATAAGATAGGCGTTTAGCGCACCAGCCGTAGCCACCGCGGCGAACGGAACGAGACGCTTCAGAATATTGCGCGTCGCATCGGTAGCGCGCAACCGGGGCACGAGCGAGTTCAGACCGAGCGCGACGGAGCACGATGCCGAGACGGCGACGGCGTAGGACTTTGCA
The DNA here is from genome assembly GCA_000222875.2 of Periglandula ipomoeae IasaF13. Taxonomy (NCBI): domain Eukaryota; kingdom Fungi; phylum Ascomycota; class Sordariomycetes; order Hypocreales; family Clavicipitaceae; genus Periglandula; species Periglandula ipomoeae. The sequence continues at coordinate 35,154 of AFRD01000264.1, forward strand.
AGCGTGGCGGTGCTCATGGGCGAGGACTTGTTCGCGTTGGCCGAGTTGATGGCTACGTTGAGGGACTGGTTGGCGACTTGCCAGGCTATTATGCCTGGTGTTCGGAGACCTGGCTGGAGCATGCCCGCTGTGACGATGAGGTTGGTTATGACGAAGGAGGACATGCGGAAGGGGAGGAAGACTGGTTCGCCGGTGTCTGGGTGTTTGGAGTTAGCATTGTTCGGTGCTTGTTTTTGGGTGGTGAATTGGTGAAGAGATAGAGGGACGAACCTGGATGTAATGTCGAGTCGACTACTTTCTTCGCGTGCCATAATTCAGACGCCATGTGTTCGATCTTGCCGGTCTTGTAGTCTGTGACGAGCTTCTTGGCTTGCTCGAGGCCGCTTGTGCCGGCGAGCAGGGTGCTGATGGTGACATGTTAGCTGCGATGGGGTTCAATGCAGTGCGTTTGCGCTCCTCTCGTGGATTAAGTCGAAGATCGAGCGCCTCCAGGTTCAAAGTCGTGGGAATTGACTGCTGTTGAACGCACCTCGGATCCGTCAATCCAACTGCATGTTTTACTCGTCCCAGGTACGTGCTCAGGTCGTACTGCGATACCGGAAGGTCCCTCGACCCAGGTAACGAGGCCGACATGTTGGAGAGCGGTTGGAGGCTGGCAATGCCTCCGCGGACAGGTCCAATTGGAGTTTTATTGAGGTTGATTCGCCAATTGAGAAGTTGTATTCTGCAGGAAAGGTGTTGTGGGAGAAGGCTGGCCCGAGTTCGGCATTTGGCGGCCTTGGAAGTGGTCACGCGGGGAGGGACCAGACCAGCGTGTCTTTGGATCTCTCTTTTTTTTCTGTGGTGGGCGGTGAAAGTAGCATGGGAATTTGAATTACGGACCTCCATCGGCGACGGGCCGGATGAGGCGCCACATTTGTATGGGCTAAAAGTTCTGGAAGCAACAGGACTTTGACGTTGTCGCTACAAACAAGTTGCGGGCATTTAATTCACAGCCTTTGCAAACATCACTGGTCTCTATTCAAAATCGAGCACGCGCGCTCGGCGTAGCATTGCCGCAGCCTTATCGACTTAGCCATCTGTGCCTGAGTCATTTGTACAACAACTGTAGCTACAGACCTAGGATGCAACCCCTGTCAAATATTCGTGACACCATCTTTTCCAATCGGAATTGGTCATTATTACCTCTTGAGAGGGAAACGTGATACGTTATACGATGTGGCCCGTGAAATGCCCTATTCCTTTTAAGACATTGCAGAACCATCCTTATGGTTGTAACAGCGTGGACCAAGATCAGGGCAAAGACGAGTTGCTGTCGCAGAAGTATCGTAACTCTCCGAAAGATTAATAAAAGTATATTGATTAAAATGGACATGTTTAGAAGTCCTCTAATATTCTATTACCACATCTGAAACCGACATAACCTTCACAGTCAGTCTTTACATCCTGCATCGACCGCGAGTTCTCGTTGAAGTAGCAAGAGTAGTGCTCAATGATGTCGTGGTCGGGGCAACGCTGATGCTCAATGTCTGCGACGTGCTTGACTGAGTTCCAGTCGTGGAGGTGACCTGGTTGGCGGTAGTAGTTGTTAGGCTCTCTGCAGTAGTGGTACCTGCAGAGGAGCTGGTCGCGGACGTAGTCTCAGCGGTGGTACTTGTCTGGCTTGCCGTGGTTGTCTGACTTGCAGAAGTGCTGGTTGAAGACGCAGCAGCGGTGGTTGTAGTGCTGTCAATAGCAGTTGTCGTGGTTGTCGTGCTGGCAACAGCGGTAGTAGTCGTGCTCGTCGGGGAAACGCTCGTAGTACAGACTTGAGTCGGTGGTGCCTTGAAAATAGCATTATCCCACAGGAACTTGAACAATGGCGTGGCAGGCGTGCCGCAGTTGGCGATCAGCCGAAAGATCATTGTTGAAGCGGTCGGTGCATAAGTGCCAGAAAGGGTGGCCCATACATTCGTGTTTCGATTGACCACCATAGTCTTATAGGCAATGACATTGGTTGTAAGCGCGTCATCGTGGATGAGGTACACCAGACAAGTCTTCTGGAGAGTAGTAGATGTGTCCATCAACGGCTTATAGTCAACAGAAGCGGTGTACTGTACGCCGACTTGAAGATTGTTTACAGTCTGGAAAATTTATCCGAGAACGACCGTGCCGGGAATGAAACTTATCCATAATTAACTTTGCGTTTCGAGGAATTACATGAGAGTCAAGTTATACTTACACGCTTTGAGCGCCATCAGTGCTGTCAGCGACAACGCCAGCGCCGGCGAACGAATACGTCCAACCAGACGTTCCACTTTCCCAGGACGGATTGGTGAGTACGTTGACTGATTGTTCGGAGCAGGTAACTGTGTCTGCTAAGGCCAAAGACCCTAAAAGTCCGCCGAAATAGGCGATGGTAAGAGGAAACGGCTTCATCCTTATTAGAGCAAAACGAGTGACTTGTGGGTGAGAGTTGGAAACACTGGGGAGGAAAAGAGTACAAAAACCTGGGGAGATCGCATGCCGTGTTTTTAAAGTCCGGGCAATTTCTCATATTAACTGCTTGTATGGTGTTTTTCGATACGGGTTAATAAGAAATCATGACTGGAACAACTAGAGTGGCTGAAAAGCGCCCCGCCAATAGTTTCCTCGGCCGGGTTCTGGAATAGTAACTATTGGCGGAGTTAACAAGGCAAGCCGCCCAATCTATTGGACCTAGAATCGCGGTGCCTGAGCGTGGCTGTTAAATCGCTGTCGCTCCAGGTTGTTTCCGCACCCGTTTCAGCTCCAGCATATGGGACGCTGCGCGTCGTCGACCTTCACGGACATTTTGCTCTTTGATCCTGCCAGCTGTTTTAGCGCCACGAACGTCCTATCTGGAGCAGTCGCTCCGGGACGACCTAGCGCCGGTACTAGCTGTTGTTCCCTGTCAGCCATCAGATCGGTGGACCTATCCCTCTTTAACTCGGAGGTGTATGTACACTCACCAGACCACCCCTTAATGCTGTCGAATATTGGGAGGTCTCGATCGCGAGAAGTTGAGCCTGACAAATGTCAAAGGCGGTGGTGATCAAGCGTAGTACGCTTCACTACGAACAAGCTAAGTCCGCTCTGAGATAAGAATTCGAATCGTTGCCTCTCCGTGAAGCCCGAGACACAAGTCTACCTCCACAACACCACAGCACCAATTTCAGTCGTATCGCATCCCTAGGATCAATATTGTTAATAGGTCTCCACCTGAACCTGGGCATGGCCGGGACGTCATCGCCTTTTTACTTCCTGAACGTGTGTCATCTTCACCTTGAACAAGCATGATTTCGACCTCGACAACCACTAACCCTACATTACACTGCAGTCTGAGTCCTTTTTCACTGTCCTGCGGCTCTGCATATCTCTCAATAGCTGGGCGCAGTGCATGGTTTCCGCCGCGTTAGGCCCGGCTGTTTCCCTCAAACCGCGTACAGTCTTTTGCATCAGATCAATAGCATCCTGGTGTCGACCAAGGCCCTGACAGATGATGGACAGTTGAGCTGTGCTGCCCAGCGTATTGGTGTGCGTCGGCCCTTCGGTCCTCTCCCAGAATTCCATTACCTTCACTGCGAGGAGCATCGTTTCTGTCAATCGAGCTTGTCTCTTCGCGCCTTGAACCAACTTGGCCCGCTGGTTTAATAGGTCCACCAGCGCATTGGCGGCTTTAATCGTTTCGGGATGTTCATTTCCCAAGACTTTAGCCTTGATCATCATGATCTTTCTTCTCCATGTTTCCGCCTCATCCAGTCGGTCTCGTTGCTCGTAAAATGTACCCAATTCCTCCGCGTAGCGGATTGAGAAGTCGTGTCCCTCCCCTAACACTCTCACACTGACCTCCACCACTTGGAGCAGCAGCCGCTCGGCTTCTGGGTGTCGGCTCTGTAAGATGTAGATCTTTGCGAGACCGCCGATTCGATCCAAGGTGAGTGGATGTTCCTCTCCTAGAACTTCTTTGCTTCGTTGAATCGCGGAGGCAAGGGATTCTGCTTCATTCCACTCGCGTTGGAGTACATGATACAGCGACAGACTAGTCACGTTTAATAGCGTCCAAGGGTGATCATCTCCAAGCAGATTGGTAACTCTCTCGGTCATCTGCTTCAGCAATGGCCCCGCTTCGTTCACCTTGCCTTCTTGCAATTGGCATCTGGCCAGCGCGCTGAGGCTATCAAGCGTGTCAGGATGGTTCCTGCCCAGGATTCTCTGGCGTTGTTCAGACAGCTTCTTCAGCAGTTCCACTGCTTTCGAGCTCGACGAATCGTCATCCGTATTACTCCATATGTCTGCCAGATTTTGACTGCTCATTAGCGTTGCGGGATGCTCTGGCCCGAAAAGCCTTGTGCAAATGTCTCGATGCTTCACTTGCAGCTCAACCGCGTCAGTGATGTTTGGTTGAAGACTTTTAGTTATTGCAAGCTGAGACATGACATCAAGTGTCTTGCGGTGCTCCGCTCCGAGTATCCGGCTACCTGCATTGTACGCCTTTTGAAGAAGCTCTGCACTGTACTTGTACTGGCCTATTTCTCTCAGATATCGCCCGATTCCAGAGCTGATTGTCAGATGGTCGGCGGCATGATTGTCTTTGACATATGTTAGGACCCTTTCCGCATGTGGAAGGAGCTCTTTACATCGCGGCCAGGTACGATACGACCCGTCAGGCATCACTTCAGCCATGAGCTTCAGTGCCTTGGAAGCCAACTCTGCTGTTTGCTGGCGTAACTCCAACCACTTCCGCAGGGAAAGATGCACCAGTTGGTGCATGTCAACCGTGTGCTTGTTCTTCCGAATTAATGCAAAGTCGACCAGCGACTGCAAAGGTTTCTCGAAATCGAGGCGATTCCAGCCATGCCGGATCAGGGTCATTGGAATACCTCTTGGACTGTACATGCTCATGATTCCAAGCAACGCGAAAGCAGCGGGTTGTCTTTCTTGGAAATACTCAAAGGTGACTCGCCAGATTTGCATGACTGAGGGTTGACCATCTTCCACTCCGTTTGCAAAGTCCAAAAGGTGGGCCTGCTCTTTTTCGCTCTTCTTTAATAACTGGTAGAACCTCCGGATGGTCAAATGGATGGCTGTTCACGTACGTCGTAGCCTGTACGATGGCCAGTGGAATGAAATCCAAGGCTTGGACGAGGCTTTTGGCGTCATCTTCTTCGGATTCAGCCACGACAATCTCAGTCTCCAGCAGCTTCGACGCCTCGGCTTCTGTCATTGCGTCGATCAAAATGACCCTGCCAAAGCCGCTAATCGCATTCGCCGCTGCGTCATGATTGCGAGAAGTGATCAAGATTGATCCACTCGGGTTATGGGGAAGCATTTCTATCAATGAAGAGCCGGCGTCGGCAAAGTTGTCGCCCAAGTTATCCAGAACTAGCAACCATTCTCCGCTCGCAGCATTCGACAGCCAACGGAAAACTCTCCTAATGGTATCTCCCACATTGTCTTGATCCGGTAGCGCCTGTGCTGCAATCGCTTCATAGCCCTGTTTAAAGGTGCTCGAGTTGCTCGCGTCAACCCAGAATACCGAACGTCTAGTGTCTCGAGCCCGGTGCGCGAGTTCGATGGCCACTTGAGATTTGCTGAGGCTCGTTAACCCGCCATGAATCAGACATGTGTTTTTCCGGGCGCCTACCCAATCCCTCCGAGTCCAACTAGGGCAGCTCGATGATGGATTCTCGGCTGAGAACGCTTCATTTGTGCTTCGATATCTGCTATGAGTATTTCACGGCCAACAAATGACGGGCTTCGATGTGGAAGGCCAACGAATATCGGGTTGAAATCTACAACAATCAGTCCAAAATCATAGCAACTGGACAGAAAGTAAGTACCTGAGTGACTCTCCTGCTGGTCTGATGGAAGGGCCAACAAGAGTTCTTTGGCATACGCCGCGGCCGTTGCGGACGCATACGGTTGCCACGACTCATTTTTATGAGCGTCGGCGTAGTCAGATATCCCGCGAATGACGAGACATGGAAAATCGTTCAAAATGACGCCGGCTGCTTCCATCTCGAAGCAGAGCACGTGTCCGCCAAGTTCTTGATTCCTGCAATCCCTGCTGACGGCGTCTTTAACGACCAGGCTTCCCGATGCAATCGCTCCATAATGAACAGATGGTTGTTGAGTTTGACGGGCTGGTCGATCAACCAGCATCGGGTTGCATGATCTGCAAGTCGGTCCAGGAACGTGTGGAGAGGCGGCGCTAAAGAGTATGTCCTCGCCGGCGTCATCACAATTATAGCCAGGGAGGTTGTCGAATGCTGACAGGTGATTCCACAGGGTGCTTGTTTGCCGAAATATTCGCACCTGTAGAGCGGCTACTGCATCCAAAAGGACATTCGGAGGTGCATTGAGAAAGCCTGTTCGTTCAACTCTACCTCCTGGGCCCTCCTTGCCAAGGTCATATGCAATGACTCCCCCACGACCGCGGCTTGGTTGACTGACAACGACATCTCCAAGTCTGATATCGGCGCTGTCGGGATCTTGAGGATCGACAGGAACTCCTCCGCCGATGCCCACCAGAAGCCGTATCTGGAGCTTCTTGAAGACGAGTTGCATTCGGGTCGCGACGGCTGCCGCCGCCCCAGGTCCGTAGGCTCCGGCAGGTGGTAATCCAATCACTACATTGTGTTTTCCGATGCGTCCAATGGTGAATCTATCCGTGCAAGGTGGGTGCAGTCGGTCAAGCTCATATTCTTCATCCAGTATCTGCTCGGCCGCAGCTCGTTCTACGGGGAGCGCTGTTACCCATCCAACTGTGAAGTCATCCGCGTGAATCCGCGCCATCCCAAGAAAGTAAAATAAGCAGTTGTAAAGTCGTTGGTTTCCTCAGCAACTGTGTTCTGGCTGCGCGATCAGCAGCGAACGTGCTGCTACCCTTATTTCCATGGGAATGCGCCGACCTTAAATAAAGTCAAGTAGGAGCGTCGGATGGGCAGCTGATTTGCCTCTGCCTCCAAATAAAAGCTTGATCTATTGCCACGCAAAGCGGCGCAAGGTCAGATATGGGCTGCAACGGCCCGTGGATGGTGCGTTCTATAAGGGATATAATTCGATGAAAAGGCAAGCGGTTGACGACACCACAGTTGACTATTAGGTTGATGCATTGTTGCGTTAGGCATTTTTGTGAAGTCCAGGCTGCCAGAGTGCGTATCGTACAAGCCGAAAATCCGTCAATGCTATTGGGTACTGTCGTCCATAGCCCGCGCCACCTTGAAGGCTTCATTCAGCTACAATGATGCCCGTGATACCAGCGCGCATTGGATAATATGTCTGGACCGGGCTTCGGCTGAGCCCAACACGCTGACCGTTGATGGATTGATCCAAGACGCCATTGTATGTGGACTAATCATCGAGAAATGCTACAAGCCAATTTCGGGATGTGCTTCTTCATGCAGGATTGATCTATTGGGAAGAACAGACACTATGAACAAGCTGCTTATGAAACGGCCTGAATGTGCAGTTCAACGCAAAGCTTCACACGTCAGGCTACCTCTACAACACGACGTACGATTCACGCCAAGCTAAGTATCAACGAAAGTTGTATTGCATTCCATGGTATCTACGTTTTCGGTCATTTAACATGTTTGTATTACGCACAAAGATTACTCGCCAGTTTCAATCTTTCTAGACTCCCTTGCTTCACCTTATCAATCTGTTGCAAGCCCATGCAATTGCTCAAAGTCAGCTCTCCCATACTCAGATACATGCCACTCAAGATCTGCGGCATCACCCTCAAACAGTGCAGCAGTCTACTCCGACCTTATTGCATTTCTTTGCCAAAGCCTGATCAAGCTGAAATGTGAGGCGTCAGTAAGCGCTGTTATCCCTGATTCAAGCCCTCCTCGTCCTTCATTCATATGTATAATCGTCAACAACTGGCTCAAGACATTCTTTCCCTTTTTATGGGTCGATCACTCTGTTCAGACCAACATTGGTCATCACAATTTCTCGACCGAGCCCTCTTTCTTGATGCTGATGCCGGGAAATTCTGTATTTGACTCAATGGCGGTCCCAGTATAGCCTGCGGATGGGATTCGCTATAATGCAGCTCTGAAAACGGTGGAGGCTGGTTCAATGGGTAAAACGTGGGTATCGAGTTCGCTGGCAGCGGCGGCAGCTGGGCTGGTGCTTGCAGTTGTTTTTCACCCTTCTCAGGCCAATTCTCATCAGCACAATCCTTTCGAGTCCTCGCCCTCAACACAACCTCCTTCATCCCAAAAACACCCTCACGACTCCGCCGCACACAAAACCTGCACACAATTACACCCCTTTCCCATCTGCACCTTCGTACACACCTCTCCCGTGCCAGGAAAGCAGCAGCAGCAGAGGAGGCCGACCCACGGCGCTGCATTCGCTGCGATGGCGAGCGATAGTGTTACAAGTGTGGTTGCTTTCATGATTGCTGAGCACTGATGCTGATGTCACTCGGGCTGGTCTTGAAGTAGTGTCTTGAGAAGAGACCTTGAACTGAGTTTCGATGTGGCGTCCTGGAAAATAGTCGGCGAGCCAGATCAGAAATCGGGATTTAAAATGGAGTTCTCAGATGCAGTCCAAGATGGCGACCCTTTGATAAGGGATTCAGAGGTATCTCAAGTGGTATAGAGAATCAATTGCGAAATACAATCCCAATAGAGTATCTCTGCAACTCGCGAATGTTCCCCAAGAACTCGTGTTTCGAACGTAACTTCTTGATTACGCTGTAAATGATCAAGATGTTTCGAAGTGGCGTAAAGTATCCGCAGCCTAACAAGCACGACCAACCGCGTTCTTCTGGTCGTTGTTCAGGCGCCGCGAATTTAGATTGGCAAGATACCTGCTAAAGAGTTATCTGAAAAAGGGATGACCAAAGAAGGCTTTGTGTGATTGACATGAGAACGTCAGCTCGAACGACATGGGAGGCTAAGGATGGTCTTATATACCGAGTTCACAAGCCGCGTCAAGGCCACCATGGTACGACATACAGTCGATGCAACTCCAACGACATTATCGCATGATTGTGGGCAGTTTGCTTCGCAAAAGCACGGTCAAGGGATTTTTGTCGTCTCCGCTGCGATTAGAATGGACGTTGCGTCGACTGAGACAACTCAGCGCATTCCGCATTCACTCCCTCAAATCCCCCCTCACGAAGATGCAGCAAACGCAGATATTGAGATCGAGACTTTATTACATTAAGACTATTATTTGAAAAAAGACCCAAAATCCGCAAGCAATCTAAAACTTTTTTGGTGTTCCGTCCTGTCATATTATGTCGTAACCTGTTCCGTCATTAAAAAATTGAAAACAATCTAATTGTGTACTTTTTTCTATTTCCCAGCCTCGCACAGAAAAAACAATATTAATACTTTTGGGGGTTGCTAAGAATAGCAATTGTTTGCTACTGGCCAGACACTCAAATGTTGGTGGGAGCAGGAGCCTTGACGAAAATGGTCTCGGCATCCTGAGGGCACATCACCATTGGGCAGACGCAGTCGTTGGTGTCGCGAACTTCGCAAACCATCTTGCTGATGCCAATGTTGCAGCAGCAGCAAGGGTACTGGCGGACGGGCATGGCAGTGATCTCAGCGTTCTTCTCGGCACCCTTGGCCTTGGTGATGAACTTTTTAGGGAACTCGCTCAAGACAGGAGTGGGCTTGTTGGCGGCCTTGCTTCCCACGGGCTTGCCATCCTCCCAAACCTTGGGGGCGTTCTTGGGGCACTGGACGGCGGCACACATGCACTGGTCCTTCTTGATGGATCGGGAGCAGCTCATGACCTTCTTGGAGATGTCGCAGCAGCAGCAGGCATCGTCGGCGTTGTCGTTGGCCTCTCTCTTCTCGGGAGCCTTGGCAACCTGGGTTGGCTGAGCGCCCATGATGGTCATTCTACCAGTCTCCTTGACTGGCATGATGGTCATGCGGCCGGTTTCCTTGACAGGCAAGGCAGTCATCTTTCCAGTTTCCTGGACAGGCAGAATGGTCATTCTCTCGTTGTCGTTGACGGACAAGATGCTCATGCGTCCCTCTTCCTTGACCGGCAGGATGGACATTCGGCCTTCTTCCTTGACAGGCAGGATAGACATGCGACCCTCTTCCTTGACGGGCAGAATAGTCATGACACCCTCGTTGTTATTGACGGGAAGGATAGACATGCGCCCCTCCTCCTTGACAGGCAGAATAGACATGATGCCCTCATTGACTGGGAGGATAGACATTCTGCCTTCCTCCTTGACAGGCAAGATGGTCATGACACCTTCGTCCTTGACGGGCAAGATGGACATGCGTCCCTCCTCCTTGAACAGGCAAGATCGTCATTCTGCCCTCCTCAACAGGCAAGATGGACATTCTTCCCTCCTTAGCAGTAGGGGTAGAAGCAGCCTTGCCGTCATCCCAAACCGTCTTGGCACCCTCGGGGCAAACCACGGCGGCGCAAACGCAGTCCTTCTTCAAGATCGATCGAGTGCAGGCAATGACGTTCCTGCTGATGTCACAGCAGCAGCAAGCATCGGCAGGCGAGCCAGGAGCCGGCTGGGCCAAAGCCACATTGGCCAGGCAAACAATGCCAGCAGCGAGGGATGTGAAGCGCATGTTGGGAATATAGGTCGGGTGGGACGGGAAGTAAAAAGGCTGTGTTTGCTAGGTGTGTGTGTAAGCGATCGGCGCTTGCTTCTTGTGCGATGGGGGGAAGTTGGGTTGTCTTCCGCGTTTGATCGACGAGAATGTTGTTCGTAAGTAGAAGGTAGTTCTGGCTTTCTGGCAGATCAAGTGCCGTAGAGTGAAAATGGGAAGATGGAAGAAAAACGCAGGGTCTTCTAAGTGAATCAAGGGTGTTGAGCGAAGTCGGGGTGCTTCTCGAGGCTTGAGACTGTGTTGTGTGATGGAGGCAAAGATGTTTTTGTTTGTTTGTTAATGAGGATGAGGATGAAGAGAGAAAAAGAAAGATCGTGAAAGGATGGATTCACGGCCCTTTTTATCCTGAATCTCTTGTGTTCTTGTTACTACTTCTTCCCGTTTGCCATCGCCACTACGTTCCTTCCCTTGCTCCTGTCAACATGCCGTGTAGAAAGGGCTTCTAGACCAGACCATCGAAAGACCAGAAAAATTTCTTTCCTTCATACATCACACTATGCCGCTCCTGCCCATCCCATGCAGACAAGAAGTTCTAGTCTCTGTCACGATGTCGTCTTGTCCGGGTGTGTCCCCGACGAACCCTTGGAAGCGGGCTTCACCGGGAGACGGGATGACACGATGAATTTGGAAAAACTTCATCCTGCAAGTAACGGCTCGGCGCATGTCAAAAGTTCTGCATGATGCCCGATGGTCCCGATCGCCAGAGAAGAATCGAAGAGCAGAAATTTCCTACTCTTTCACAAGTACATACCCTCGCCACAATAGTGTAGTATCAAACGGCCCATCGGCCGTCACCAAACACACCACGGTGGTTTTCTTGCAGGCGTCTGGAAATGGATAGCTTTTTTTCTAGTCTTGGCCCGGACCCTCTCTGACATGCAGACGGGATGTCTAAGCCTAGCTGTATTATAGACAAGGGATAAGTGAAAGCCTCTGGGTAGGATGGAAAGGCGGTGGTGTATTTGTGAATAAAAGAAAATAGCAAACGATGTCACGTTGTCCACAGTGACAGGCCCGTTTTGTGCATGCAGGTTTGCATTTGTACTTGCACTTGCACTTGCACTTGTATCTCGTTCGATGTGCCCGGCGTCTCGGCCGCCAGGGGTCAGCTCGCTGGCTATGGAGCTAAATCTGTCAGGGTCAGGGCCTGGGCATTAATTAGTCCCATGCCGATGAGCCTAGTCATTCGATCGGTTGTCATGTGGTTAAGCTTATTCGGCTGCGGATTGTGCACAAGTTATGTTTAGGATTTCGGGCATTGCACGGCTGTTGCCGCTTTGGCCGGCGTGCATATGTCAAGATGCACAATGCAAAGGCAGTGGCAGTGGCAGATGCTTCGTTATTATTGCCGAGCTGGCTGTTCCCGGCCAGCCGTCGCCTGTCCTGGCCTCGCAGCCCACTTCTTCCACAGCCGTCGAAAGCCGTGCCGTGTCCGAAACCCATCATCTGCAACCCCACGGCCTGCAGAAGCAGAAAAATCTCTTCTCTTCCTTGACCTGTAGTGCTTCTAGTGAATCCTTCCGGGTGTCGAACTTTTGTAGTCAGCCGTTGTCCAGTTGCACGCTTCCATTACGAGAAAAATTGACTCTCGTGCGTGAGCGCGGCCGACATGTTTGCACCACAAAACAGGC